>LUGF01039005.1:314193-334847 GCA_001625245.1 Calycopis cecrops | reverse complement strand
TGCGAATGTCCATGGGCGTCAGTAGTCAACAAAAGTCTCCGATTGCTCGTTTGCCCCCTTATGCTATAAACAAAAATGCTTTGTGGTACTACCTCTTACTACTTTATATTATAGATAATAAATATATTTTTGTAAAGCCAGAGGATATAAAGATCGCATTAGTCACGGCTCCTGAACATATTTACAGGCTGTGTGACAAGCGGTGACGCGTCAAATCCACCCTTTATAGGGTTATTGACACTTGTAATTGTCATACATGATAAAATCAAATACAGCTTCCGTTATTTATATTGTCGTTTTATATTTACTTCTTTAAATATACTGAAACTATTTTTAAACTATGTCCATTGAAACTATTAAAAAATTAAAGGAATAAAATTTCTTTACCCAGTAACAATGTAAAAAAGTAACAAATACAAAATACAATACAAAAATAAAATATTAAAGTTCATCATTAATAAGAAAGTCGTAAAAATTTTTACTCTGAAAATTTAATAAAAAACAAATTAAAAACAAAAAAAAAAAAATTACAAGGAACACAAACATTTCTTTTGAATAGTTATGTAATTTAAGCTTAAATGAGTGGCACTCGATATAATATGTTGGAAAAGCATGACAATACACGAACAATTGCACGAAACATAGAGGCAGCACTTTCGCCGAATATAAAGCGCCCTAGTGATAATTACAGGAATAAAGTTCTAGCAAAACACAATGACATGTTGACATATGTCATATTATGCGTATTACGAAGTACCATTAGCTATATAGTTTGTAAATTTGCTACCACAAAATTCAAATTTCAGCCACTAGTTAGCGTGGTTGTCTAAAACCTTATTTCCTATATAATGTCGTCCTAGCCGATTTCGGCTACGGCAGCCGTCTCTATAGAGACGAGCCAGATGCGCAGGACATATTATAGTGCACAAGTGTGCGCGCAGACACAAGTGCACTCTCTATTCCCTCATTCTTATATTCCGATGGGACGGCAATCCGACACGACCAATATAATTTTATCGCAATCGATACCTGTGTGTATGTAATGAGAATCATTTTTAAAGTTTAATCGTCTAGGTATTGATTGCAATAAAATTATATTATAGATTTTTGATTTTTCTCTAGCCTCTAAGGGCATCCGCTGGAAGAGTCACGCATGTATACCATCGCTTTCCCGTGGCTCCTCCAACGGCGGTCGAGCAGGAACACCGCTGGTGGTTTAGTGGGTAGAGGGAGCCGCCCGCTCTCGAGCCCCACATACCCCCCAGGAAATCCTTTTCCTGGGGAAATGCGTAAGTGCATTCCCCAGCGAAAAAAAAAATTAATGCTTTCCTTGCGACAGGGACATTTATTGGTTCATTTTACGAGAGAGAACGCAAGGCACAGCTACTTTAGAATAATGGAAACGACCATCATATTCTTCCAATTAAATATAATATTAGGAAGGCAATAAAAATTGATAATGATGATACTGCCGATGAAAAGGAAAAGCCAGTACATGATACAACGTTCAAAATTATACCCTCACACCACATGCTATCAATCATGCGATCTGATAATAAAGTGCGGAAAGGCAACGGGGAAAAATTGATTTTCCTTCGTTTTCCTCAGATGTATTGCCTATTGATATTGGGCTTGGATTGCTCCAAATGAAAAATATAAGCCTTTGTCCTCAATGTTATTACTGGTTTGAATTTTATTAATTTTCCTTTATTTGTGTGATCAAAGGTTTTATTTCACAAAGGTCTTAACCTCTTTCCTCTTAAAGATGTCAGGTATCGTTCTTGTCAGGGTTGCCATACTCGGATTATTTACAGATTTTTTATTTAATCATCTTATTTCGTTGTTGTTAACAAAATTTTAGAATAAAAGAAAAAAATGTTATGATAATGTATGTATGTATGTTTATGATAATTATTATGTAACAACCACAGTCAAAATTGATAAGTTGTAGTATACTGTTTTTTACAGTTGTAGTACTTACTTAGCTGTGATAATATATCACAAATTATATCACTTATTACACTTTCCTTTCATTTATTTTTATAAACATATTTTTATATCATACACAATTATTGCTTTTGTCAAACATAAAGTAAAATAGACATAAAACGCTTTTGAGAATATGTCTGCCATCGTGGTAATTCTTTTTTTTGACCTGAGCATATCATGTGGACGTGAATAGTGATGACCAGCCCACTACAAGCGTGGTAGAACGCAGATGAAAAGAATAAATCCCGATATGTCAACAATTGTTGAAGCTTTTTTTTATTAATATTTTTTTATTACTTTTTTTTTTTAACTGTTATTATTACCCTTGTAGTTTTTCCATGATCATGAAGGATAACATTTTTAGATAAAAGTCACTACATAGTATAAAATAAAGTCGCCGCCGTCTATGTGTCTGTATATCTTAGAAATTATCCAACAAATTTTGATGGAGATTTTCATAGATAGAGTAATGCAAGAACTAGGTTTATATGTACAATAACTCTATTTTTGAAGTCGGAATTAACGCGGGCGAAGCTGCGGACGGAAGCTAGTAAAACATAAGATGATTCAGTAAAGTAAGTCGTGAACACACCTTATTTTTTACCACAAAATAACTTTACAGCATCAATATTAAAACAAAAGGCTGAATATCCGTTTTCTGAGTGTTTCGCGTAACATTATATCTTAGCATGTGACAAGCTTAAGACCCTCACACAAAGTAAATAGGTTCCATTATGCGGTGTAATATTTTTGTTGTTAAACGTTATTCTTTAATGCACCTGTGTACCTGAGAGAATATTCTGTAAAGTTTATTTTTAATGGGCTCTCATAATGGAAGACAGGCGAATTTACGAGACAATTTTCAAAGCCAGAGGCTTTTAGACGCGATGACAAAATTTGCTTAAGTCACTCAAGTTCGAATGAAGTGTTTCCTTGATGGAATAACGACTGATTTGATCTTGTTACATTGAGATTCTGTTTTAGCGATGGTAATTCGATTTGTCACACTTTAGGATGGATTTTTTAAAAGGTTTAACGTCGTTCGAATTCTGTCGTTCTTGCCTACAATCTGTAGTAATGTTATTAATCTTAAGGGTCTGTTTTATTTTTCCTCTTCAAGTATAAGGGGGAATACGAGGAATTGGAGCCAATAGACGCCCATAGACATCCGCATAGAGGTTATACAGATGCGTTGCTCTCCTTCCTCCTCCCACCTCCTCGGGCCAACGGCTACTGGACACAACTGTCACTTGAGACCGGTATTGTGAAAGCGAGAGGTACTTCCCTGGTCGCGCCGGCCCAATTCGGCTACATGCATGCATGATGAGTTGCACCTTTTACTAATCTGAAAGGTTTGTTTGTTTTTAGTTAATGACGATAACCTTAAGAACTTAAAAATGTTCCAATGTTAGATTGCCTATTTATCGAGGGAGGCTTAGCATCAGAACAACGAAATAGTTATAATTCTTCGGTTAATTTTAATATCTTGTGGCATTAGGACGTCAACTCAGTCCACCGGAGAACATGGACGCTGTAAGTAAAGCCTTTATAATTATATAAACCGCGATCAAATCCGTTATATTTGTTATAATGTAATGAATAATATTCGCGTCAATTAATTAATTAATTATTTAATTCGGCTTAGCATCGGAACAACGAAATAATTATAATTCTTCAGGTACTTTTAATAACTTGTGGCAATAGGACATCTGACATCTTAGCCACCCGTGAAACATGGGTGCTGTAAATCTCCTATAACCTCGTTCTTGTTTAATAATTATATAAACCGCGATCACATCTGTTATATTTATTTTAATGTAATGAGTTATATTCGCGTCAACATTTAACATTACATTATGCATATGTAAAAGTAAATAGTACTTTTAAAAACTTGTGACAGCGGTACATCTATCAATGCTTGTTTGAAATTTTCGCGTTTGTTACACATATTGTGGTTACATTACGGGTTTTAACAGTCGGCTCGGGACCACGGCTGGTGTAACTCAGTCGAAACGTCGACTAAAGGTATATGTTTTGACTAGTACCTTTAATAAGTATGTTATCGTGTTAAAACCCGTAAAGTAACCACAATAAGTATATCTGTCATCTCCGTCCATCGATGATCAGGGTTACTGTAAAGCTTCTAAAACGTCGAGCTTGTAAAATAAACCGCCATCAAATCCCTTAGAGTTGTTTTAATGTAATGAGTAATATACGCGTAAACATTAAACATTACTTTATGCATATGTAAAAGAAGATACTCATAATATAAATATACAATATTATGTTGTCGACATTTTGAATTATTTCAAGTCGTTAAAGCTTAGTGAGACAATATATAATACAAATGCATCATCCCGACCGTGTACTCAGCAGCTGAGCAAGCAATTTGCGGTCGGCGACTCGGGGACGATCCGCTAACATTCACCTCAACATACATCGCTGGCAATAATGCTAAGTAACATTTGTTCCATAAATAATACGTAATGGATAACGCTTGCATTTATCATATCGTATTTAGTATCGCAAATACCTATTTTATTATACAATTTGCGATTCGTTTTTCCTAATTAGCATCTAAAATTAGTAGATTCAAAGTGAATTGTATTCTTTACATTACATGGACACTATTGACTACAGCAATTAATACACCATTGTCAATCACTGGCATTTTAAGTAGGGTATAGGTAAAACAATAGTATTTAACGGAATAGTAAAATGTTAAAAAATATATAGTATAGCTTTTAGAGATATTATAACCTCACCTGAGTGACTTCTCTTACATTTTGTAGATGTATTTTTCACGTACAGAAGTAATAAAAATAATTAAGTTAGCTCTTTAAAGGCATAGTTCTTTAAACCCAGATAACGAAAATGAAATAGCTGTTCAAATCCCAGTCTGTTGACTTTTCATATATTGTTAAAGGGAAAAATCTTACGGAATACAATAACGTTCAACTTGTAAATTTTCGCGGAAATTTACAACTACTAGAATCTTGTCTCTTTGTATATCTCTATGTTTGCAAATCGTTTAACTTATTTTTTATTTACTACTATAAAATTATAGATAAGAATACTTTTTTAAAACAAAGACGGCGTTAAAACTCATAAATCAACTTAAGAAAAATTAAAAGAATACATTTCGAAAATTCTGTATTTCACTCGAAAATCCATATATAGGTAAACTATCAATATAATAGGACATATTATTATGTTACCTAGTTAACAGGTTATAGATTACATCAAATGATATGATAGGTAATAAGGATACCGTCCTGCGGCAGTGAATTTATGTGTCCCGCGATGTAATGGGCTAATATTAAACGATTAATAGAGCTTGTGTGGACGATGGTTGTGGCGTGATGGTGTCAGATAAATAGTGAATGGTGGACGATGGTGTCCAAATGGAAATTCAACCTTCATTGGGGTGCTTTGCATCTTGAGATCGAAACACTTTGCGATTTATTTCTTTCATTTTATTAACTGACAGTATTAGCAATAGTTTAAGAAAATTACATCGATTTCAAATGTGTTTATTAGATAGTAACGCATTCAAATAATTAAATAAATAAAAATAACTCTTCTTCTTTTTTTTACTAATTTTGATATAGTTTACCTTAGTCATTATCTCTTTACCATACTCAAAGACACCAAACGCCTGACGACGGGCTTAAACGGTGAAGCATTTTTAAACTAAATGGGTTTTTTAACTAGTGTCTAAGTTATATGAAAATAAATTATATTTATTTTCTGTTAATGTAGATTTCTATTCGTGAAAAAATGATTAATATCAGTCAGGAGTTTTGGAGCCTATTTATCTATACAATGAAACAAAAAAACCTTTTCTCTTTATAATATTAGTATAGTTGACCCAAAAACAACTTCGATACTCACTCGGCCATTACAATTTACCTGCAATGAGATTCAATGAGAATTAAAATGATGTATCTTTTCCAGTGCGGACGGTAACTACGAGGTGACAATAATGACGAAGGCGATCCTGCACCACGACGGCAAAGTCATATGGAAGCCGCCGGCCATATACAAGTCGTTTTGTGAAATCGACGTGGAGTATTTTCCATTCGACGAGCAAACGTGCTTCATGAAGTTCGGATCTTGGAGCTACGACGGATATACGGTATAAATATATTTTTAACACATACTAATAGATCAAAATTTTTCAAACTATGCGTACTTGTTTTTCATTTATGTCCAACATAATAATGCTCTTGGAATGCTTTTGGGACTGACTCGTTGCTTTAGCGCGTCACTTATTTTTACGGAATCGCAGACGAATGGCTTTTATAACTTAATTCGCAAGAAGGTGGCGTCGCTATTTCAACGTATGTAGCAACAGTATTCTAAAAATGATAGCAGAACGGACCGATACGTGACAGGCCCACTGGGTAGGCATCTGTACCGAACGTATATCGTGAGGTTTATATTAGATTGTAGTTTTAATATTTATATCTATACTAATAATATAAAGCTGAAGAGTTTGTTTTTTTGAACGCGCTAATCTCTGGAACTTCTGATTGTCCGATTTGAAAAATTATTTCAGTATTAGTTAGTCAATTTAGCGAGGAATGCTATATATAGACTACTTTTTTACCGACTGCGGCAAAAAAACGGATTCACGTAAAAGAAGTTACGGGCGTTCCCTATTATAAATAATTTACTAACATAAATTATGATATATTTGATGTTACTAACAATATATGAATGATTTCCGAAATAAAAAGTTATTTATTTATTTATATAGAACGTACTGAATAATGTGATTTTCACCACACAATTTATAAAGCTTTTGTATTGTACTAGCTGTACCATGCTCGTGTTCCTGTGCCATCAACAGCTACATCGGTATGAAATGTCACGGCAATATATAAAATTCAATACAATTACGGTGGCGCTATCTGTCGAACCTAATTAGTAACCATTGTAGGCTCACGCACATAAAATTTGCTAACAGAAAAACATTTAGTTATATATACTCACTTTGGAATGGATCCAGTGAAATATGGAATTGGGGTGGAATATACTTTACGTCCTATTCTCAGACCTACCGAATATATACAGAAAATTTCACAAAACTAATTCATAGGAGTTAATCCATATTAATATTATAAATGCGAAAGTGTGTTTGTTTGTTTGTCCTTCTTTCACATCAAATTGGATCAACGGTTCGATGTGATATTTAGTATGGAGATAGTTGAAGGACTGTAGAGTGCCTCCTTTTTATTGCAAAAAACCACGCGAGCGCAGTCGCGGGTAACAGCCAGTAATAGATGTTGTTTATTATTTGGGGAATATGTACAAAATCATAAATAGTCCGTGATTTTTTTTACCTAAGTGACAAAATTAAGGTTAATGGAGACTGAATTTGAAAGTTTAGATGTTCATTTTAAAGTGTCAAAATTCACTTATCTATGAGCATACGTAAATCTGAATGAGTCGCGCTGCCTCTCATATCTGAAACACTCGAAATGGCTTTAACTGATAAATTCAGCTCAAATTTAGTATAATATTTTGTCCAAAAAAATGGCTATGTAAAATACACCCAACGCGATTTATTCCCTAACAGTAGTTTCAACAGTCCACTATTTCAAACTTTTTACTGCATTGATTTTATTACCGCGTATATCTCGTAGGCTATATTGTCTCTTTTACATTTACACATAAGAAGAAAGAGAAAGCTATTGTTACAGAGAATAATGGTATAATATTCTTCAGTAAAGCGAGCAGCAAACGTGTTTGGGGACATAAGTATTGAGATAAACCGGAATTGCTAACGTTTTGTGCAATTTTAAAATGATTTGTCATTTTCTGATGCAATTTTCTTACTGATATTTGTTCGCTTACTCAATTCGGAAGTAAGTATGTCGGTTGAATTTACTTGCAGTAAATATTGTATTAGGTCTACATGATAAAAGTTGTAGATGGGTTACATTGAATGATACTGCAGAATATATTGAATTACGTATTTAAAAAAAAAAAGGTGTAATAATTTTACATTGCCATCCAATGTACACGGATTTGATTAACACGCGGATCTGGGCCATGGAAACTTAGCCAATCTTATCATGAAGCTGAGCTGAGCAGTAGGCGACGCATAGGTATAATTTGCGCATAAAGCTTGACAAAACTTAAAACCTAGATGTGTTTTTTTATATAAATCCTGGAAATCAAAACATTTTTATTATTTTATTTCTTTTCAGCACCTTCCGCCAACAATTAAAATCAATTTGAAACGCAATGTAATTTTGATGCTTGATTATACAACGTTACCTTCATAACTCCAAATTCCCTCATTAATAAATACGGTACTGCCTGCAGCAACTAATTAATTATAGATTGTAATAAGCACTGTGGCGCCTCTGGTGGAAATGTAGTATTATATTTAATATGTAAATAGTTAGCTATTATTATTAAATAGTTTATTAAAGTTTATGATATTTATAATGGAATAGAAGAAATTAAATATTAGAGTAAATCTATTTAATTCTCACATCACGCTCATTAAAAATCACTGAAACTAATTTCAAATAAAACATGCAAAAATATATAAATGACGATTATCGTAGACTGAGTTATCGTAACAAGAAGTAATAAAGTGTTTTGTTGCAGGTCGATCTAAGGCATTTGAAACAAACACCGGATTCCGATCAGATAGGAATGGGTATAGACTTGTCCGAGTACTATATATCAGTGGAATGGGACATCATGAAAGTACCAGCGACCCGAAATGAAAAGTTTTATTCGTGCTGTGAAGAGCCTTATCCCGATATAATTTTTAATCTTACGCTAAGAAGAAAAACTCTCTTTTATACGGTCAATCTCATAATACCATGTGTTGGAATCTCCTTTTTATCAGTTCTAGTTTTCTACCTCCCGTCCGATTCGGGAGAAAAAATATCACTTTGCATTTCCATTCTGCTCTCTCTGACCGTGTTCTTCTTATTGCTGGCTGAAATTATACCACCGACATCTCTAACTGTTCCTTTGTTAGGCAAATATTTATTATTTACAATGATGCTAGTTACATTATCAGTAGTAGTCACAATCGTGGTGCTAAACGTAAATTTTAGGTCGCCTGTAACGCATCATATGGCGCCGTGGGTGCGGAAAGTCTTTATAGAGTTTTTACCTCGAATATTATGCATACAAAGGCCTGAGAAGGAACCTGACGAGGATGATAACGATAAACCAACAGAGGTAAGCGATATTTTTATATTTTCAGGCAACCTAGCACGTAAGGACAAAAGAATGAAAAATGAAAATTATGATAGGTATATTGTTGGACAAATAAAATCAATAGGTAAATTAAATCAGTTACAAATGCTGTAAATATTAATATTTAATATAATTGCTGTAAATAAAAAAGGAATACGAAGACTTATTTTAATGCCTTTCCTTTATTCAAAACACTTTCTATCAAAATGAATTCAATACGAACAGAACGCTATTAATCAGCGTGAGACCATTTTGAACAGAGACAATTTTAATTGTATCAGATACGAGAACATCTAGAGACACTTCTTTTGGCTCAGTTCTAAATCTATTGTATTTTATTTGTATCGAAAAAGTATCGTACCCAGCCCAATTTCATTCCATTTCGTTTTTCCTTTATTACTCAATGCCGCAAAGCTTAACGAGACCACGCAGCCTCTGTTATTTATGTCCCCCTAGTGAACGCAGACGGATCATGATATGTGAGTTGGCGAACGCGGTCTGAAACCGATACCCGACATGTACCAACTAAAAGATAATCCGCAACCCTTGTTATAAACAAAATATTTTCTTATATTCCGATAGGAGATGCTATATTTCTATATACAATAGTGCGTTTAGAGTTATTTTATCTCTGGGTTAGGTTGGCGAGAAAAGACTAAGTGTTGCCATGATTACTTTTCTTGATTTGTCTATTAGAAATTAGAATGCGTGGGTAATGTTATAAGGGTAATCTTTTAATTTAGCACACATACATCAATTAATACTTTTTTATCAACATGTCAGCCATAAATAATAAGTAGTTACAAGTAGTTTTTTTAGTACTACTTTAAAAGTAACTAAAAAATAGAAAAATAATAAAAATCAAATTTTATAATAAAAAATCTTATTTAAAATCGTGTTTCCTTATTCTGAAATATATTAATACTTTGAAACGATACATGAAAAAAGTTTTAATGTTGAAGATGTAATTTTAAATAATTATAACATCCAATGCTAAAAGTTCAATATAAAGGAATGATTAATAATTAATTAATTGTATATATTCATTAATTATTGGTTTATTAAATATTATTGGGTAAAATTTGAACATAATGATACCTGTCGTTGCCTGTTTGGATATGGATGACAGCAGGTGTCAGTTAATACCAAGCTACAGATAACAGAAGTATCAGAGGTAAAATAACTCTAAACGCACTATACTCTGTCCATTTGTTTAATTTATTTTTGACACATTAAGAAATTTCGAAATTAGTGACGCCCTCACACGTTTCCGATTCGGTTTGAATGTTTTATCGATTTTATTTAAGAACTTTTAACTTTTAATCGATTTACACATACATATTTTTAGTACAAATATTAATTTAAATTATACATGCAATAAATAAATATTAAATTAACAATATTTATGCAAATAAAAAAATTATAAGCGCATTATAAACAGGTCATCACTAACAATACCATAACTCAATGCATCGTTGACATCGGCGACGCTGATATATATAATTTTACTTGTTTCATTTGTATACTCTATTACCTAGTAGCTAGTTTGTTAAATAAATAAGTAAATATGTATGTGATTTTCTAAGTATATTTGTTCATTAGTCCTGCTTTAAACTTGATATAGACTTTATTCACCACGCCTTTTAGAGTTAAATTTTTACTAACGCGTGCATAGTTATAATCTAAGGCAACTAACATAAGAAAAGAAAATAAATTAATGGACAATGTTATTGTTCTTTATAACTTACTCCATTCGTACAAAACTCCAAGATTTCGACTTAATTCCTTGCAAACTATGAACTATAAAGTCATAGACACTATTTTTATATTCTACTTTTAAACTAAATTTACAGAAACAAAACTTACATAAAGGCGATTTATTATTGTATATGATCGATTTATCTTATTTAAGGACCTGTTTTATAGTCTGTGGTAGTTTCTTATGCAAAGGGCACTTCACTAAGTGGGTGTTACCCGTCAATAAAGTACGACATTACTGTAGTACATTATTACGAAAATAAAACCGGTAATTCATAGGCATGAGCTGTCAAAAAGAAAATAAACCAATGGACAGAGTATAGTCTTTTTTTTTAAGTAGAAGATCGACGATCATTGGAGAAAAGGCCTCTATAATAATATATATAAGCCAGTCACCCGTCAGTTCCCACTATGTGTTTTAAAATATATGTAAACATTTTAGGTCCTCACAGATGTTTTTGGAGGTGATGATATGGATGGAAAATTTAAAGAGTGGGGTTGCGAGGAATATGAATTGCCTGGCATGCCTCCTTCACCGCCGCCACCTCCGGGTGGGGACGATGAGTTATTTTCACCCCCACCGGGTTCACCGTGTCGCCTTGACTTGGATGACGATAGTCCTTCTCTAGACAAACCTTATGTAAGAGAAATGGAAAAGACTATAGAGGGCTCGAGGTTTATAGCTCAACACGTCAAAAATAAGGATAAATTTGAAAGTGTAAGTATATTCAAATACATGTAAATTTTTTATTTGAAATTTATTGACATTATATATCCATACTGATTTCAGGTGGAGGACGACTGGAAGTACGTTGCTATGGTATTGGATAGGATTTTCTTATTTTTATTCACGATAGCATGCGTCGTTGGGACGGCGCTAATCATATTCAGAGCGCCAACGTTCTACGACAACTCAAAACCAATAGATATTCTGTATTCGAAGATCGCAAAAAAGAAATTGGAGCTCCTAAAAATGGGAACTATAAACGACCCAGGTCTCTGAAATTCGTCTTACGTCTTCGGCCACTCGCCGCCGAAGACGTTTTGGGAGCTGATTGTGATGTGGTGGCATGGATGATCTATGTAAAGCTCCCAAATGGGATTTGTGTGGCGAGAACTTATTGTGCTCAGTGTGTGCCAAGCGCCCGGTGCGCCGCGGGACGTGTTTACGCCGCTTGCGTGTCCAAAGCCGTCTTTTTATATATTATAATAAACCTATTACAAGACTGTGTCCATCGATAGTCGAAGTAAGTACAGAGTAACCTCATTAACAGCTTTGTGTTTACTTGAAGGTGTATATTGTTTAGTTAATTTGCATTTGTAAGTAATATTGTTTAATATAAACCTTTTAAGGTTACATTAATTTCCTAATTAAGTTAGTTACGTTCTCGCAATAGACAAAAATAAATTTACTTATAGTCTTTAATTCCTGATGATCGCGCTCAATTTCGTAATGATTAGATTGTAAAGGTACTCTTCTCTAAATGGTAACGCCATTGACGATTACGGTATGGTATTGTCCGCAACCTCAGTTGGATGGACACTTTAGGTACTATTTAGCAATGATGATTTAATATTCTAGAATAAAACGTTTAGTATTTTATAAACTACGTACTCGCGTAAAAATCATAAGGACAATATCGATAAATTGACGAATGGTAACTCTCCCTTAGTATGTAATGATAATGGTAATGTAGATATTGTTAGAATTAACGCTAAAGAGATCAGAAACGATGAATACTCAAGTTTTAACGCCATCGTAGTCGTAATAATAGACACGTTGCAACGGTGATATTGTTTAATTAGATATATTTACGGACACAATTGACTGCCAATTGTAAATTACATTTTTTATAAAAGAAATCGATAATCTTAGATAGTTTGATAACTTATTTAATTACAATTTTTTAATGGCGTGCCAAATGTTGCCAGGATATGATAATTTTTGTGAAGAATCATCTGTGTTTTTTATTGAGTTGGAGGATAAAAAATGTATGTACATCTTGTATAGTTTGTAAACTTTGCTTATTGGTTATACGCATTCCTTAACTGTGCTTGTTCTCCTTTTGTGACGCCTAGAGGATGCTTAAAATTTTAAAAAGAGTGAGAGTAACGCCAAATTCTTTCTTGCGATTGTGGTTTTTAGATATCTGTAATCTATTGTACCGTATTTTCACTAATGATCCTAGAGAACAGGGTAAAATTAGTACACGAATTTCTTCCTCTGGTTTGTATTACCATAACTTCACCTATTGTAAAGACTCAAATTACTTCTTGGCACCTAACCACTATGTTCTAGTATTAAAATTATTGTTGAGATGTGGGAAATTAGTCTATAACGAAATTAGGTAGTCTGAACATATTGTTTGTAGATTAGTACCTTGTTAGTTGTGTGTTACGTTCCTCGTGTATCCTAGATCCTATTAGTAGATGATTACGTTTGAAATTATGAAAGTTATAAAACCCTACACTTGTTTAAAAATTTATGTCTATCACCTCCACCCATTATCTAGGGTAACGTAGTTTTTCGTCGTAATTTAAAAAAAAATTTCGAGCCGCGTATTTGATATGTCAAAGTAACTCATAATGATGAATTAGATAATGATTACCTAGATAACTCAGAGGTTATTCATATTTTAATGAAGTCAACAGCGAGCAGATAGGAAAACAGGGATGGTTATATTAATATAATTGCAACTGTTTGTGTGATTCGTCTTTATATTTATAAGTGTTATTGAATGTGTATAGCTGTTTTGTCTGTAAGGACAATCGGCTAGAGTAGATTAGGAGATACGTAAATTATATTAGTTAAGAAACCGACGACGGTTATATATAAGTAACATCGTGGAAGCTCGCTAAAGGTTGAAAATCGTATAATATTAGAACTGTCACTTAATAGGAAGACAAATCAATTACTAAAAAACATAAATTTAAAATTTATACAAACCCCCCACGCAAAAAGAAAAGAGGTGATGCTCTACAAACAGCTGGACCGTTTTTTGCCAAGCATAGCTAAAAACTACCGCAAGAAAACTGGCTAGCAAATGAAAAAGTACTCGAAAAATCGGCCCATGACGTAATAGATACACACACTCAGACATCGACCTCAAACTTTTAAGACCTCTTCTTTCGTTGGGGGTTAATAAGAAGTGCTCGTGCTTAAGTAAAGGATAGTAAGTTTATGATGTTACTGTTGGGCGTAGCGATCAGTGACGGAGCGGAGGATCTATCTAATTGCTAACTTTACTCTTTTTGGAAATGATCACGTTATATCATTCTTTGTACGTGCACAGTTGCTATGACTTGAACGGTAAAACGCCATGTTTATCTTCGATGGAATTATTGCAAGGAATTGTTCAAAAGTCACTGATAATATAACTAATTCTCTAAGATACAATTATATCGGTTAATTGAAAGTAGGAATGTGCTATTGCACGCACCGAAACACACCAAATTAGTATTATCAATAAATTAAAGAATATTAGTTAAGTCCACTGGCTTTCCTCACTATTCTGTAATTATCCAACTTTTATTGTAGGTATTTGCTAGAAAATAAACGGTCTGTTGTTATTTTTATATGACTGCAAATAATATAATAGTTAGATTTTCTAAAAAAAACACCATAGGCTAGTAATATGTTTAGATTAGAGTGGCGGTCGTCATCCGTGGTCTGTCTATAATCTGAGTAATATTAATACGACTATTGTAGAGAGAATGATATGTAAAAGTAAAAGTGCGATTCTGATCATTGTTTTGTTCTCGATTTTGGTATTCACCTAATCCTCGGTATTACACTGTCATGAATATAAATTATGTAGAATAAGTCCCTAGGTTTGTTGAAATTTGATGAGCTAAGCTGATACAACGATTAGTAACCATACAAATTTAGCGATTTAAATATTGGATAACAGTAAGATTTCCGTTTTAATTTATTATTTCTTTGTATAATTTTCACCAATTCCCAATACTACTTAGCTCATAAAAATAATATTTGAATATAATTCCTGTGATCCGTAACTTTGGTTGTATTCTTGTTATGATCGTCTTAAAGACATGTTCTATAGATTTATTTCCTTCGTTCATTGTTATTTGTGAAATATTTTCGTTTTCGGTGTCGACTTTGTTGTCGTCGTCTTATGTTTCGGGTGATAAACGGGTAAGTAAAGTAGAGGATTCGTGTATCTGGTTGTAGATAGGAAATAATAAATTTAATAATAATGTAACTCGACGCTAGAATCACACCGTCAATAAGTAATATAAATTCGGTATAATAATATGTAAGTGGTATAAAGAATTAGCTTCTCAATGTTTATTAGATTTAGTCGACGAATGAGTCAGTTCGGAAGCGCGATGTGAGATAAATTTGTTGTTATTTTGTATAATTTAATATCAACAGTGTTTCGTTACTGTTTGTTAGTCTTTATTTATACTACGACTGTTGTTAGCCTAATCTGAACTGCCACGTTTTATGATTCTCTGTTTTGTGTTGTATAGAAATGTTAAAATTGTATTCTTTATGACCAACGGCGGGTTTGTCTTCATCGGGTGATAGAGCTGTGTACTCATAGTCAGCTATCACATGGCTGTCAGTAATTTTAAGAAGTTACTTAACCGAAATGTTGACATGTATATATAGAGGGTCAACGTAGAAATTTAAAATAATTATTAAATTGACAAGTTATTTTTCTACGTTCCTTTCACAGTACTTATAGAGCTAAATTAGATCTGTAGTGATACGAGGTAGAAATGTTAATAGAATTTGCTTTATACGCAATATATCATTCAGCAATAAATCTGAACAATTGTTTTAGGATCCTTTTTAGGTTTATTGCTTTGTACTGCTTATGGTAAGTAATTGTAAGCCTTAGTTCAAATGGATAACAGATAATCCGTAACGCTTTATAATTAGGTTCATCGAAGTCCAGAATTTCGTATAGTAATTTCTTCTTAATCTTTTTGATACATATTATTTCAGTGCACTTTGTTCTTCATTTTTGAGTTTCTTTGTAATTGTACCTTTTATAATATACATAATAATCTTTACACTTATCTATGTAAGTTAGGCGTATTTGAATATTTAATCAAACGTCTTCCAAACGTGACGTAAGATATTTTCTTTTTTGTTTAAAGTAGATCCTGGTTTTATTCAACTCCATTCTTATTTGTTTCAACACTTAAATTAGCTTGTACCTTAGTATATTATTTCGAACTGTAGTTTAAAATCGTTTTGATTTTTAATTACTGTGCTTATATTATATCTAGTGTAAGAATTGTAATTTTAATGAGAATCACACGAAATTTGCGTTGAGCTTCCAACACGATTAGATGTAAATACTGAAAATAACTCTCTTCACTTGTATGGAAATTGTTGTTTGTTAATTCATGTTATGAATATGTGACGTAGGCTTTTATAAAACTGTATTTTAATTTATTCAAATGAATGTCTTAGAATACTTTGAAGCATATTCGGAAATGCTCGGTATTGAGGCACTTCTACTTTGATAATTTCAAAATAATACACCATGGCATCAGTATTGCTTGTTACAAGCTCATATTGTATTTTAACTGTTTATCACGTTATAATATAACACATATTGTAATAGTAACTTATCAAGTTACCGGAGCTCAAGCAAGAGACAAAATAAATTCGAGTCATAATATACGATAAAAATCTCATATTTCAAACAAAATATAAAGATAAAATATTTTGAACAATATATCATATAATTAATATAATAATAACGATCGATATAAGAATCGATTAGTTAATCGAAAGGATGAAATACCAGAAAAAGAAGAAACATTTTATATTTCTCACAATAATATTCTCTGATAATAAAACGTAACTTTTTACCATATTTAAGCAACGCTAACGTATTATTATATCTGTCATAACGATTATCCTACCTATTACTGTAATCTTATCGTACAGTCGAAGGAATAATTATTAGAGTAGAAGCGCCTTAATATTAGATAAGTTCATTGTGTATAATAGTATGTCGTATGTGTCAAAATTTTAGGATATTCTAATAAAGGTATGTACTTACATATATATGATATTTATTTTTAAATGTTGAAAAATATTTCAATTTTTAAGAAAATCTAGCAAATGTGCCAAATGTAACTTGTGATGATCTGTATAAGGAATGCCAAAAACCATGAGAATAAAGCTCAATGTTAATTGAAATATTTTTCAAAATTAGATGTATATACATTTAATTTTACCTTTTACTTGATTTTATGTGAAGTTAAAGTACACGAGTCTTGTAATAAATGGATACACAAAGAACGAAACGATTATCTAGAACTTCTTGCGTCAAATTATTTGAAAACTTCCATAGACTGTATAGGATGTACTAGAAGAATATGGTCATTTACAAGGTAATAAATTTGATTACAAAATTAAGTACAAGATTTTATAGTCCGACGCCCATAAACATCCAGATAATTATTGTACAGTGTTGCTCATCTTCTCCCCTCCTCTCTAATTAGCTGGAAACGTGACGCTCGTTGTTCGGATGGCCTTTTGTATCTATTTATTTTGTGCTCTACCTTCAGTAAATAATGTATTATATATATGAATGGTAGGACGTCGTTAGAATTTAGACGGTAAATGATTGAATTTTTGGCAAATTTAGTTGTCGCCAAATTGTTAAATGTTGAAGTGTTGAAAACATTTTCATGTGCAGGTCTTGTGATGAATATATGTATTTATGATATGTTATCTTTTAAAAAAAAAAGGTTATTAAAATAAAAAAGATATTAATTTGATTTGTTGTAAAAATAACCAAATCAAAAAACATCACCAGCTGCTTGGCGTCTTTAATATATAAGTCTCTCAGTATTTTATTCACTCAATATCAGTCAATAGACGCTCGGTTGGCAATGTATAATTTACCAGACTGTAGCAACCACCTCAAATACATTAATATAATTGTCACTAAACAAACATATTGCAGACAAAACAAATTAGTGTTTTAGTGATTTTAGCCATTACTGAGTTAATGAACTGTCTTTTATATATCAACAATATTATCACTGATTTTATCAAGTTGGAGCCTACTCATAATAAGATGACCTACTATGTCATTACCATCAAGAATTGTCAACAGTTTTTGAAAACAGTTGTCAACAAAAACTTCAAAAAATAACAATTTTGCGACAATTTGAGTTCATAATCAGGGCCCCATTTATTGAGATCTGAGTATATAAGCACTATTTGAGTGCTTTAATACTTCGCTCACTGTACTAAAAATATAAAGGGGTAACGCAAGAAACTCGAGGGGATACCACAGTAGTGTCAAATGTTCGCGCATGGATAGTACTTTAAATCTCATTATTATTTTGTATATAAACTGTTATTTTTCCTCGAATCGATATCGTTTAGAGTAAGTATGTGTGTTTTGTGAATTCTCAAATTGTTAATATTGAATGTCCTTTGCTAGATGTAAAAAATTTTTGGTTGTTTTAAAATTTTTTATTTACCATTTTAGTCACGAGTAACGGCGGGGTTGGGTGAAAATTGTGAACAAATACATAATTAAAATACAAAAAAAATAAGAAATCTAAGAAATTTTAATGGTACATACGTACTGTAGATTAACCTAATAATTTATACACTTAATCTCTTGATCACTATAATAACAGTACAAGTAGCAGATATTAAACTTTATCGTATATGTAATAACGTATAAAAAGAAGCTTAAGGTAAGTACTCCATACTTACCAATCAGAAAATTTGGTAAAATCTTTAAAATATTATACGATTTCTTTTGCTTTTGTTGAATTGGCAATGCAAAAATAATTTCAAACACAATTTGTATAATTATGAAATTGTAATTTCACAATTTTCACAAAACAAACGACCAGTGAAAATGGCATATGCAAACGAACACCACTAATAATAATAATAACATAGTAATATTAAGAAACAAGAAATGACTCCTAAATTTATTTTAATATAAGGTACTGTAATTTTACATAACACAATAATAGACTCTTATATATAATAATAATTCAATAATCACTAAATTAAGCATAGCAAGATAACTTCGTTCAAGATCGTTTTCCAAAAAAAAAAACTTGCCACTGACTTTAATTATAAGGTTTATGCACTATGCTATTTATTATAATTATAATTATAAGTTATAGCTCAATTAATGGGATTCTATGGAATGTAATTAAGGATCTATATAAAGCATTGAGATAGTTATTTGTAAGGAATGCAAAATAATATACATAACTTATGTAAGGTTTACCGTAAGACGCATTTTATAACGTTAAAATTAATTTTAAATCAAGCACTACCATACTATTATGAATACACTCATGACTTCTTACAGCTAATATTGAAATGTACTATAAATATAAACTATAAATATTAAATGTTATGCGTTAATAATAATATTGTTGTTTCATTTATTTGCACCCCGAATTAAATGGCGCCCTATATACGAGTAACTATGGTATTATTGAACTTAACTTATTGTAGATAGATCTCATTCAAAGATTGAAAATCGCTTGCAATATTTTTATAGTAGGTACAGAGGGGGAAGTCAAACAAGCTGTTAAAGCTTTTCATGACTACCGACGCCTATGGATATTCTCATAGAGGTGGTGCCTTGTCCTCCTTCCATGGGCCTGAAACTCAAGCACCGCACGAAACGCGACAGCACAGTTGCTATATGTCGATATAATGAAAGCGAGACTCCGACCATGCCGATTCAATTCAGCTGCCTCTTACTAAATTCCAGCCAATAATTAATGTGGATAATTTCTACTATGGCATAATAAATGATAATGAGGGAACGTCATAAGGCTTCACTGGTCCGCCACTGACTAATTAGTTATCGTTCAAATATTACGTAAGCATTGTGGCGTGCTATGGGAGAGGCTTATGTCCAACAGTGGACTGCAATAGGCTGATGATGATGGTGATGATAATGATGATTGAAGGGGGTGGGGGGTAGTCACTTTTCTTATCTCTTTGCAAATTCGAGTAATATTTACACTGATTTTTACTGACAAGTGAAGAGGGGGGGGAGGTTAAAAATTACTAAAAATCTGCTTACGTAATACTTGAATGACCCTTTATAACTTCGTGGCGAATAAGAAGGATTGGTCTATGTTCAGCGGTGGACGTCCCAGCTGATGATGATGATGAATAATTAAGAGTGGATTCCACAGAGACTCAAATATCCGCCAAAAGAACAGCTATTATAGTGTGGTTATAATCCGTCTGCCATAGGTACTTATAGTAAAACTGACAAAAGGCAAAATTACTGACCTATTGAGAGTATATTATACACAACTAGCTATGACCCGCGGTTTCACCCGCTTATATTCTGTCGTATAACTGCACCATCTGCCATGCTGATTTCTGAATCTATACCATTCTCAAACTTCCACACAAAAATTTCGTCAAAATCAGTCTACTCGTTTAGGAGGAATTCTGTGACATACGCACACAAGAAATATATAACAAATTAAGATGGGGATGCAAAATTTCCTTAGACGGTCCACTGGTGAAAAGCCGATCTGACGTCTTTATCGAAATGAAATCAAAACGAACATGAGATAAAATCGATTTAATTGTAAAGTTAATTAAGTAAGAGGTAGTGCCACACTGCATGCTTGCATGCAGTCGAATTGGGCCGGCACGACCGGGGAGGTAC
>LUGF01039005.1:291660-314106 GCA_001625245.1 Calycopis cecrops | reverse complement strand
CGATCTGACGTCTTTATCGAAATGAAATCAAAACGAACATGAGATAAAATCGATTTAATTGTAAAGTTAATTAAAAGTATAAAGGGGTAAAGAAGCAGCTAAGCCTTATGACTGCCGACAGCCATAAACACAGCTGTTATGTAGACGTATTGCCAACTTGCCTCCTTCCCTCCAATGGCCTGGAAACATACAAGCCACAAAACACGAAAACATAGCATAGATGTCATTTCGTAACAACCTACCACTTTGCAGAGGCATCAGTGTGAGCAGAATATCCTTTTTTGTTGACGCAGGGAATGCCTAGCCTGGTTGACCCTTAGATCTATGTCAGATTGGACACTGTGCAATACCAACTAAGCCCTTCGGGTGCCTTCAGCAGCTACAATTGGAGGGTCACGGATCTGCAGGCAACAGGATCCCTCCAACGACAGGCCTCAGCGAATAGGCCAGACTTGTAATTGGCGACTGTCCGGCCACCTCTATACAGTCCGTACTACATCATATGCCCGTGCCAACCCAATTCAGCAGCAAGCCGGATCCGCTATATCACTTACCGCATTTTTAAAATTTTTTTTTGTGGTATAGGGGGCATACGGGCAGTCGGAGACATTTTCATGACTACCGACGCCCATAGACATTCGTATAGAAACTACACAGGTGCGCTCCCCTCCTTTCTCCATACGTTACTGTTACCATACGCATGTGATCTACATAAACACTTACCTACGCAAGAAATTGACTCCCGCACTCAAACAGAAGCGAGCGTTCAATAAAACCTTCGCACCCCACTCCCTAGGGATATCAGTAGTATATTGCTCTTGTCAAAATTTGCATTAAATTTGGAACTTTCTTTAAGGAGAGTGAAATGATCCGCATTTTGCTGAATATGTATCGTTTGGCAAAAACAAAGATCCGAATCAACAGACGTTTTTTGGCATAGACACCTCAATTCATCGGCACTATCTCTTACTAAAATTATTATTATAGGTTTACTAGCTGCGTCTCGCGGTTTCCCCGCGTAAATTTTGATCCCGTGGAAAATATAAAATCATCCCATGGCATCCCATATGAAAATTTTTCAGATCTATCTTGTGTTAATCCAAGATTCTCTGTATATGTGTGCCAAATTTTATGACAATCGGTTTAGCAGTTTTTGCGTGAAGGAGTAACAAACAAACAAACATACAAACTTTCGCGTTTATAATATTAATAGGATTAGGATTATTATTCCTCTTTTCGTAACTTAGATAAGCCAACTTCCGGACTCTGTACCTCTGAAAATGTAATATGCTGCAGGATTATGATTATAAGTATTCAGAATAGCTTGTTGAAACAATCGAATATCCAAGGGGAATTCGGTATTTGATCTGACAAACAAACTAACGAATAAAATACTTAGCTCTACTTTTAAAGTAATAGGGGAACTTTGATGATAACCAATTATTATGAACATCCACATAATTGTGGTACAGACAAATACGAAGGGGAGGACTTCCCTTCTGTTCAATGGGCTACCGGAAACACGCAGACCATAGGAAATGAGACACAATTTGGATGAAATTTAACGGTAATAAGCGTGTAAAACCGGGGCACAATACACAATAATATAAAACAATCTGAATAATAATGCAAAATAACAAGCAGAGTCTGAGAATAATCTAGTTTAAAGCAAAACATTCGCAATTTGATATTAAACAAGTGAACAAACTCGTGAAATTCCCGTATTCGTCTGCTTCCATGCGATAACTATTTTAGCGAACTAAACGAAAACACATTGAGAGCGATCAACAAAAAAGGACGCTAAAAGAGAATATAAGCCAACTTCGAACGCTAGGGTGACCATGTGAAGGGCTTGACTTAAAGAGGTTTTTTCGGACTGGAGGTTGATTTGTCAATTATTTGTCGAGAAAAAGGCAGTTTAGTAACGCTATCGCTAGTATTTTACCAATAATAATAGCTATTATTGGTTAAATACAATCGTACATAAAAAGGCAGATGAGCAAAATACTTTAGAACTCAAGTTCTAAAGTATTGAATGCCGTCAATAGTTCGTTGAAAAGAGATAGTGTAAGACTATAATTTCTATTCTTGGCAAAATACTTTGAGAGGCAGTTAAGTAATACTATTTTCATATTCTGTGCGATTAGAATGACGTTTATATTCGTAAAAAAGTAATATATTTAGTAAACGTTATTCCACGTTCCCTTTTTAGCTCACTGTTTACAGTTTTGCACTCCTGTACAAATAGACAGCTCTTGAAAACGTTATTCAAATGTTTTATATACTATAGTCTATTTGCAAGTCAACTTACTACAAAACTTTGTCAAAACAAAAAAGGCCATTGTCTTCTTAAAAGAAATCGCATGGACACCCTGAAATTGTTGAAAAACTATTACAACGTAAAAAGCATAGTTGATTTTTATACTGTACAGATTGAAAACAATACACTATCGCGCGAAACAAAAAAAATATCTTCGCAGAACAAACACCACGCAGACAAAACAGCGGCGAACATATTTTAACATTGATAGCTAGGAATGAGTTTGTTGTGATCATATTTCATTCCTGTAATGGAATGTGGTGGAAAATTTGGAATATATCGTATTATTTTGATACTTTTTCGATACAATATTCGAAATCTGGTCGAGTATAAATGGGAAAAGAATTTTTTATATCATAAAGGGACAAAGTCGAAGCCCTACTAGCCCTTAAGAGACTACTGACTCCCGCAAATTCAATGTAAAAGTTATCAGACGCGTCACCCTTCTTCGTCACAGAGTACTCCATAATTTGTATTTCTAAATATTTGTTTATTTTCATGGCTGGCAAGGCTGGCGCAGTTGTACAGGGCTCGGATAAGCAGAGCATGTTGCGCATGGTCGCGGGTTTTAATGCCGTCTTGGTCATGGATGTTTATCTATGTATTTTATAATAAAAATCTAAAATATATAAAACTTCTTAAATAATATATTTCCGTTGTCTAGTACCCGTAACACAAGTCCTTACGGTATTTAGCACCGGGTTAGACTAACGTGGTGTGATATGTACACCGATATTATTATCATTATCATTAGGTACATGTATTAATGTCCAATAAATATTATAGAGTTGTGTCATTTGTGCATTGTGTTTGTGCATTTTCTCTGAATACGACCGAGAACGTGATTCTCGCTTTCATGATACCAACAGAAAAATGGTAGTCGTCCACACTGCGAGCCTAGCGCGGATGCGGGTGCGAGCGCGGGCGAAATATCAAACATGTGAAAACGCGCCTCGCGTCTACACTGCAGTGGCGGAGAAAGTAGAGCGACTGTACCAAGCGACTCAACGCGCGTCATTCTGTCAAGCCAACGGAAGTTGTGTCGATTAAAAAGGAACCTTAACTCAAGTAATGTACAAATTATTCTATAGATAGATAAACGTCTAAACGAGAGTTAGCTCGCGCCTCACTGTGGTTACGTTGTTCGCCCGCCGCCGCGCATTCAGTATGGACAACCACTAAGCTGTTGCGATTCGTGCGTTTTGAGAGCAACTAACGAGTAGCCTAGGGTGAAGGGGGAAACGCATCTGTCTATTCGGATGTTACTGGATTCTTGTTTAGCTTCTTGCACTACAAAAGAATAATACACTGTTTTATAAATCAACAAAAACTTTAATATTGGAAAATTGTAATGGCAACTGAACATAAAAATAAAAATTACGTAGTCCTCAAGATTCATTTTGGATTCTCTCCGCGTTGTTATCAGCTGTGGTGATGGCACTGGAAAGCACGTGTAATTTTTTTCTATCCCATTCCACCCTTGTTTTCTTTGATCGTGTTTTGATTTTCTATTATTTTCAATTTCCTAAGGACATGCTGATCTTTTAAAGATAACCTTGTCTTGTTAATATTTTATTTTATTCAACGACAATATAATCTGCAGGACTGAGAAAGGGCACTCGAAGGCAGCGTCGCAGAAATCGGGCTCCAACAACTCATCATAGACGTTTTTGATTTCTTCGTGAAAATCATCTTCGTGTAAGGGAGCGCTGAAACAAGCCACAAGCTTAGTAGCTGTATTATATTTTTTTATACCTAAACTAGCTGTACCGTGCGTATGTCGCTACGCGTGGCGCCATCTGTTGAACATTGGTCGTACCTTCGTGGGCTCATTGCACAACCACTTTTCTGAAGTATTAATGACCAAAAGTATAGTTTACGATTCTATAAAGAACATACAGACAAACATTCATTTTTATATATTAATTTTATCATATCTAATATCATCTTAAGACAACACCGAAACTATGTTTGTGCGTAGGTCTCCTTAACAGGCTAGTCACAAGCCGAGTCAAACATATTTTAATCAATATCTAGGCCGTCAGTTTTAACGTGGTACCATTTATGATGTACCTTCATTGGGCATGCCAGCTATATACAGCTACAATGCATCAGTCACACTTTAGTAAGAGGTACAACGCATCTGTATAGCGTCTATGCGGATGTCTATGGGAGTCGCTAGTCATGAAAATGGCTGCGACTGTTCGTTGGCCCCTCTACAACAATAAAAATAATATAACAACCGATTTAAGGAACAACATAAAATAAAATTATGAAAAATTTAGCTCAGTTTAGTTGTATTTTAAAGGATAAGGAACAAATGTGTTTGTGGAGCCTTTTGATGGCTATAGATGTATCACCCTCCTCCTCCTTCTGTCCTCCGAATGGGCCACCGGACACTCACAATTCGCATGAAACGTGACAGTTTCACTTTATGGCGATATCATGTGAGCGATAGTCATCTTGTCACACTTGCAATCCGTAACTACAGAGTGGCAAATCGGCAAAATGCCACGGGCCCTCAGCCGCAAGGGGCTCCCGGTCAGAGAATAAACCCAACTCTCAACTTATACATTTAGTTGAAAAACCGGCCAAGTGCGAGTCCGACTTGCACACCGAGGGTTCCGTATGAGTGGGAAGAACAATCCAAACGTAATGCATGGTTTTCAATTATTGTAACTTTACGCCTGCCGTTTAAGTTGACAAAAATCACACTTCTAAGTTAACGCAATAAAAAGTTATAGCCTATTTTGCACAAATTTTGTATGAAAACGTACTTTGTCGAAAACCAAAAAAGGTTGACAGACGTACAGACAGACGGACAACAAAGCGATCCTATAAGGGTTCCGTTTTTTCCCTTTGAGATACGGAGCCCTAAAAACGCTTCTTTATGTTGAGAGTCCCATCCGAGAGGCCTCGAGCGGTATACTCTGGTTGCAAAACTCTTCTTACATATTCCCAACGTAAATTCCTTGTAAAAGCAACATTTGGAAAGCGTCTCTGTGTGTTATTTTTAATTCCCCTGTGTGCCCATAAATTCGATACGTCCAGAGTGTTGGCGTGATGTATGGCGCAGCTGGACACGGCCCCTGCTGGGAGTATGGATATTTTATTTCTCATATTCGCTACTGTATAAATTTCATAAGTTATCGCGATTGAAAACTAGCAAAGAAAGATATTGGCCCTTGTTTGCGAGTGCGCCAGGCTTTATGCGTTTATAATTTAAAAGATGGAAACAACTTCGAAAGGCTAAGAAATATTTGCTAACCTTATAATATATTACAAATTGGGACCAGCATATTATACTGCTTTAAAAATAATGACAGTGCTGTCGCATTTTGTATTTTTTTTATGGTTCAAAATTTTCATGCCTATCGATGCTCTAAAGCTGCGGCCAGGACGCACGCGTTTAAAGCGTCTTAAGGCGTCTAAAGCGTCTAAAGTAACGTGTCTTTATGCATTAGACGCTTTAGACGCATACATTTGTATGGAGCTGTTCACGACGACAACGCGATGAGAACTACCTTCTTCGTCTTAGTGAATTGCATGGCTGCCTGGCGTCATGAACGCCGCGCGCTCCGCACCACCCGCTTTAAACGCTTTAGACACGTGCGTCCATGCCGCAGCCTAAGGTATCCGTATAGAGGTTATACAGATGCGTTGCCCTCCTTCCTCCTCCATGGGCCACCGACTACTTACACACCGCACGAACCGCGACAGCATCGGTGTGCATCGGTATCGTGTAAGCAAGAGGTAGCAGCTTTTTTTTTAACAATTTAATGACCACCGACGCCCATAGACATCCGCATAGAGGCTATACAGATACGCTGCCCTTTTTTCTCCTCCCACCTCCATGGGCCACCGGCTACTTACACACCGCACGAAACGCGACAGCACAGCTGTCACTTTACGCCGGTCTTGTCTAAGCGATAGGTACCTCCCCGGTCGTGCCGGCCCAATGCGGCTGCATGCAAGCATGCATTGTGGCACTACCTCCTAGTAATGTGGCACTACCTCCTAGTAATGTGGCACTACCTCCTGGAAGTATCGGCTACACTCGGCCGCATTGCCACCTCTTACTGCGCTTATTTGGCAATACAGAATAGGTTGGAGAGGATGAGTTGAAGGAGACAAACTCATCACAATATGCATAGCCATGCAAATGGCAACAAGCCCCTGTAGTACCTACAGTTCCTCGTTTATCCCCCTATGCAATAAAAAAAGCCCTCGAATTTTGCACAAGCGTAGTTTTCACAGTTTTTCACAGCTATGAAAAGAGATTATGGAAATTGAAGCAATCAAAAACTCCTTTATAAAGCATAAACGTTCCGTCAACATTTGCAAAGCCCATGTTGGTACATCGTTAGCGGTCCGCGTACTTTCAGACTGTTAGACTTGAAATTATTCCATTAAGATGTGGAAATTATTAGCTTTCCTTCCTTATTACCTTTGTTGGTAACTATTTGAGGAATACCTTGCATCTCACTGTGAATTCAAAGTTATGAATCGGAATTGCATTGTTAAAAGTGTACATATTGCATAATTGTTGGTTATAATTAGTTTATTTTTCGGCCGGCTGATGCAGTGGTACTGAGCTAGGATAAGTGGATGTATGAAATCATGTCGCGCAGGCGGTCGCGGGTTCGAATCCCGCCTAGGTCATAGATTTTTATCCATCTAGTACCCATAACACAAATCGTTAGCGTATTTACCACGGGGCTAAACTAACGAGTGCTAACGAATTGTTAAAAAAAAAAGATAAAAAGTCCATTAAGAAGTCGAAGAAATTCGCGTTCATACGAGGTAGCTCTTACTATACGAGTATGGCCACACAAGAAAAATTTGGTTAAAGAGGGTAATGCAAGAGCCTATCCCCCATCATGGTTCCAGCGTAGTAGCGCCTTAGGTGTAGCCAGTCAACTTTTTTTTTTCTCGCGGGGAAATGCATTTATGCACTGCCACCGGACCGAGGCCCGAAGGTGAGGTCCAGTGGATGTGTATGGGACTCCCGGATAAACCGAATACCCACTAAAACTCCGCGGGTGCCATCGGCCGCCTATACTGAGATGCCCCGGATCTGTCAGCAACAGGGCATGTAGACAGACTACTTGCTCAATGATACTTGATCCAATAAGGCTTTTATCTGAATGAAGAAATGTTACTGAAGAGGAGGACGATGCTCGACATGTAGCCGATAAGGAGTGGAGATGGGAACCTCACCCCATTCACTGTCCAAAAGTTGGAATTTATTCTGTGATACGGTACAAGCTCAGTCGATGTTTAACAGTTTCATGCACCGCACTGATGGAATCTTGATAGTTTCATTCTATTATATACATATAAGGCTATTCAACACTAATCTGTGTCGCAAGTCTAACACATTACAGGAGCTCACTGAGGGCTGGTGAGAGCGTGTAAAAGATTTTCCCCAATTAATGCCTTAATGACAGATAACATAATAATATATATATACACAACACTAACATTACATATTCTTTACCAAATCTATACCTACATATAATAAAACAGTAAAATCCGTGTGTCTGTGCATTGAATATATTTACGAAAAATTTAAAAAAAAATGGGGGCGATGTTAAAATAGTATTAGAATACTTTTCAATGTTGTTTAATTTTTTTGTCTGTCTGTTTGTCGGTTTGTCTGTTTGTCCACGGACGTCCATGGACGGATTCGAATGAAACTTTTTGTAGTGTATAGATACTAAGCCTGGTTAACATCAAAAAGACTTTTTACTGCGGTAAGATCGCTCATTCATACGGTAAATCGGAATTTCTACACACTGTAAGCAAACAATAACAAATCACTTTGATTATAATATTACTGCGCTACGCGAACGAAGTCGCAGGCACCAGCTAGTGAGGGACATGAGAGGGAAACAAACGAGCAGTCTAAGTTCTTATTGGCTACCGACATCCATGGATATCCTCCACCAGGGGTGATCTTCCTCTCTAATTGGGCACCGGAAACTAATAAATTACTGGTCGAACCGCGCGATCCACTACAGAATTACACTACCTCCTAACTTTGGTAAGAGGTAGTGCCACACTGTATGCTTGCATGCAGTCGAATTGGGCCGGCACGACCGGGGAGGTACCTCTCGCTTACACGAGACTGGCGTAAAGTGACAGCTGTGCTGTCGCGTTTCGTGCGGTGTGTAAGTAGCCGGTGGCCCATGGAGGTGGGAGGAGAAAGGAGGGCAGCGCATCTGTATAGCCTCTATACGGATGTTTGTGGGCGTCGGTAGTCATGAAAATGGCTCCGGCTGCTCGTTTACCCTCCTATATCGTAAAAAAAAAAAACTTATATATTTCACAGAAATACTCAGCAATAACCTCATAGACTCATAGATATCGTACAATTTGAAGAAGCGCTCGAAACAGAAGTTATTTAGATTCGCGCCGCTCCCGAAGCGCCAATAAATATGACATACGACAATATTTCCTACACTTGTATCTGTACCTCTAAATAATTTCCCCTGGGAGTCCACCTACTATTACCATATAGCCTAATGATTTTTATTTGCCGCTTCGAGGGTCGAGGGGTTAAGGGACACCACTTATCCCTTCTTTCTGACTGAAGATTTAATTTAAGCAATTAAGGATGAGTCTTGAATTTGGAAAACTATCAACATCATCATCGTCCTATTTGCATCTATGACCGATAATTTAAGTAGCGTTCAAACAACTGCGCTCGTGACTATAAAGTCCTGTTTTAGAGCGGCAGACATGAGTGGTGCGTGCGTGGTGGATTCTTGTTTGATAGCGAGTAAATCAAACCAACAATCACTTGGACAAACCACACAAAACGCCACAGCAACTGCATAGGAATATATTCTTTTAAATCCCTTAACATGGATAAAGATCAAGATTAATTGTAAATCATTATTCATACATCATTATTAATCTAGGTAACGGATGAAGATCATAATATATTATAATATACTAACTTCCGCCCGCAGCTTCGCCCGCGTGGATTTCGGACTTCAAAAATACATAGGATTATTATAGGTACATACCTTCCTCTTGAGTATATTAAAAAAAACTCCAAAAAATGTTACGTAATTTTAAAGATATAAGCATACAGACACACAGACAGCGGAAAGCGACTTTGTTTTATACAATGTAGTGATATAGATATCACGTGTCACGGCGTTTGTTGTTGAAGCCCTCGGAAATGGCTAGACAGATTTTTAGGCCTGTGTACATTCATAAGGTCCAATAAGAAACCTTAAAGAATCTATAAATTTTTATAATTCCAATTAGAATACAAATGTAAATATTTCAAATATTTTTTTTTCTCTCGCTTTTGAATAAGTACTGAATGTTTTTGAATACGATACTAAATAAATTCTAAGTTTCAATCTTAGAGACAAAGCTTCCTATCAAATATGAAATCGCTTGTATATCAGTGTATACTAGACCCACTACATCCTATAACGCAGAAACCTATCAATCACCAAAGTGCCAGTGACATATCAGAAACTGTCGCCCATTGTCGAAACATCATTTATTTTCGTGACTTCATTGGTAATTGTGTATCCTTGTATATTGTTTTTGAAAAATTATAGCCGCTGACTTGTATGTTTTGATGATTGATGTGCTGCTGACGGTGGAATATGAACCTGCTTAATGGCGGGCTCCCTGGTTCGGTATATTCCTTCTCACAAGTATTGAGATGAAGTGATAAATCGTAAGTGTGCAATATCTAATATATAAAATTCTCGTGTCACAGTTTTCGTTGCCATACTCCTCTGAAACGGCTTGACCGATTCTCATGAAATTTTGTGAGCATATTGAGCAAGTCTGAGAATCGGCCAACATCTATTTTTCATCCCGATATTCCCACGGGATCGAAAGTTACGCGGGTGATACCGCGGGGCGCAGCTAGTAGAATTATATAATCTTTTTTATGATATTAAGAGGCAAACGATCAGTAGGATATATTTTCATCACTTACCCCTCTTCCTCCTCCCACCTCGATGGACTACCGGCTACTTCCACACCACACAAAACGCGACATCACAGTTATAACTTTCATTTAAGCTAGCCATTATCATGTAAGCTTGTGGTACCTCCCCGGTCGTGCCGGCCTAATATGGCTGCTGGCATGCATGCAGCGTGGCACTACCTCTTGGTACTCAACATTTTCATGTTCACGCAGTAGTAATTAATTATTACTTACGTGAATACAGCGCGTAGTAAGTCGTGAACCAGTGATTTTCCCGGGGGAGCCAAATACTTTTTCGCCTCGCACACTCCACGCAAAATACACGCCCGACCGTTCACGTTGTGTCTGAAAAAACATTGCATCGTATATATTAATTTGCAGCAGCATTATACGAGTTTTCTAGAGATTTTAGTTTTTAAAAATTAAGCTTTATATTTTATACAAATTATAAGAGAACCTGAGAAGTGTCTTTCAGAATATTTTACAGATTGCTTCGTTAGAGAAAATACTAAAAGTCCTGATATCTAGCAGGGCGTAGGGAGGGGGAGAAACAGTCTGGAAAATGCCCTAAAGAGTGTTTCTATTGTTCTACTTTAAACCACTTATTGATTAGACTTCCATCAAGTGGTAAGGAAAAAATTAAACGAAAAATACAAAGCAGTCAAAGCAGCATTTGCGATTTCCTACAATTTCAAAGAAACAAATTTTTTTGATCACAAGTAAGAGAATATATACATGACACATAAAGAATACTTTTTTACTAACTTCTAAGCTAATTAGCGCGCCTCTCGATTTCTCAAATTGATTTGGTTCGGTATAAATGAGAGAACCATGACAAACATGGCATATTTCAATGATTTTTTTACAACCAAACCAATAACCAATAAGTGACGAATGTCCAACGTTCCTTAAAAATACATAACACAATAGATGAAAGCTATTCTTTATGGGCTCACCTTCATATATCTCGTATCTAAGAGTTGTCCTCAGTTGTAAGCCTCGTTGGCTCCTTCAACAGACTTTCCTAATAACCTAACATCAAGTGTCACAGGGGCGCTCGCAATCTGCGCTCGGCACCATCATTTAGATCCTTTATTTCCCGTTCATGGCCAACATCATAAAATGAGATATATACGACCATAAATAGGCTGCATACATTTAGATAATTGGAAGCACTTTTTGTTGATAGCGGCGCTACACAAGTTAAATAAAACGGCCCCCAGTATGATCCCTTGTGGCACCCTCCTCTTCAATATAGTTAGCTCGATGCATTACCAAGTCGAAGTTCTAGATAGATAGAGACGATTTGCGATTACAAACAGCGTAATCACAAAACAACAATATTTGTTAAATTGTTATATTGACAGAATCGAACACACGAGAAAAATCTAGAAATATAAGCAACGTTTTTTCTTGTCTTGGACAGCCAAAATATTGTCTGTAACGTCCAACAAAGTTGTGACTGTATGTACTTCGATACTTTCTAAACCTAGACTGAAGAGAAGGCAGGGTATTATTTATCTCTAGTAATACGTCTGCTGAAGGTAAATGACATTTTCCATTACTTTTCAAAGATATGCCAAGATGCTAATGGTCTCAGATCTTTTTCATCTATTTGATTATTTTTTTGGTAACGAATGGCACTGTTGCAATCTTCAACAAATCAATAAAAGTCGCCATGGAGCAATTTGTAATACCTACCTGTTGTGGCCACAAGTAAAAAAAATAACTTACAAACCAATTGCATTCTGAATTTGCTCCCAAAATTCTCGCTTTTGCCGATGGTGTAATTTCCTCCTGAATTGTGCATTTGTGAAGTTGGCGTCAGGCATTGGGTATATTACGTCTATTTCTAGTGCCAGATTCCAGCCTGCGGGAGCGTGGGTCATGAAGGCTTTCAATAGCTGCATAGTTATCTGGGGATAAAGATAGTAATATATTTAATAACTTTAAGTGTTCTCCAATGCACGTGTGTGTAAAATTGCTCTGAGACGAATGCGCAGGAAATATTATAGTGCTCGTGAATATGCAAAATACAAGATAGAGTGTCTATTTTATCGTTCCTCTGTTTCGATGGGAAGGTACTCCGACATGGCGGGAGATAAATCATGCTGGTTTTCCACCGCAGACTTCCTAACATCGGACTGTTTTAAAAATAAAAAAATATTTTTTTTTGTTCGAATGGTTTCACTAGACCCTTTTAAAGAAGTCTCATGACATACAATAACACACTAGATATTTTGATATTAAATATTTAAAAGGCTTAACATACAAAAATTTCTACCGTTGTTTAATAGTTGTAAAAAAAATAAACTTACCTGCTTTGTAAGCTAAAGAAACTTCTTACAGAAAATACTTTATAAAACAAAGCAAATTATTATGGAAAAATACAGTATTTTTTTACAACATGACACAAGCGCAGCTTAGTTTGAATGACATCGTAAATAATGTTATCCAGTAAATATTTTTATATGAAATTTAAATACAAAAAAAATTACAATTAAAAAGAATTAAGGAAAATACTCACAATAAAAGTTGATTGATCTGGAAAATTCAGATACCTCCTTTTCCTTATTCCCGTTAACGGAGTTTTTTTATTTGGACATTGAGTTCTTTCCATACTCACTGTGATGACAAATAATACGAGGATTATAAAACACAGGTGCATTGTATTGACTATTACAACTATTTGATCTCGAGTTGCTCAAATCATGTTAGTGTCTCCGACGCGTTTATTTGAATAAGGTGATTGACGACATTGTCCTAGTACGGACCTACTGTTTTGTTGAGTTTTATAACATGGCAATAATTTATTTTTAACTACGTGTTAACCCGCGTACTTTGATACTCTTTTATTTATTTTCTAAACCCCTTTTCAGAGAACTCTAAACAATTTTAAGACTACAAAGTACAAATAAACAAATTCTATATAGTATAGATGAAAAATCTGCAACAGTTACAGTACAGGCTAAGTTAGGAAGATACTAATTTCTGGCCGTGTGATTTTAATTTGATACCGTCGCCCCTATAGGTATATATTTAGATATTAAATTTCCGTGTGCATTTACACGGCAAATTTTAGTTGGGAGATGTGTGCAAAATAACCGTATAAATTCAAAATGAAAACCTGAAAACCAAAATGGACCAAATTTTATTGCTGGAACAAGAAAAGTGCTGATACTCTTAACATTGCTTGACTGATTTTTAACAAACATAGTTGAGAAGCACGGCAACAAATCGGGCTATGTAATGAAAATAACGCATGGAAATTAAGTTTGATTGCGATGCCATAGACAAAATCGGATCACACCACTACCATACCTGGCCACAGACACGAACTTTGAAGACCCTTCTTTTTATCAAGGTTTAAAAAAGGAACTTCATTGCATATTTTCACACCCACAGATTGATGCATAAAAGAACAAAGACAGAGCATTTTAATTGGAAAATACGATCACTTTCCAAGCATTCCACATTGGACAGGTATTTTAGTAGTTCGGGATTTTGGTGCGACAAACTGAATTACCGGGAATATTTTCCGGGAGCTTTGAAATTGTTGATGAGTCTTGTTAGAAGTTTAATACACTTTTGCTAAATTTGATTCGACTCTGTGCATTGATTAAATTTCTACGGCTATGTAGAAAATTACTACCCGTTGTCCTATTATCTGTTTTCTCATTAGAATTAAGCATATACCTAACCAAGGTAAAAAACGTTCATTAGCGATAATATCGGCTTCTAATTGTAAAAATAGCTACAACTGCTCGTTTGCCCCCCTATACCATAAAAAAAATAAGTATTCAGATCAGTTCAGTACTTTTGGAGCCTATTCAATACAAACAACTAATACAACAATAATTATGTATAGACTATTATTATACTATATTTTTGAGATACCGTTGTTAGGAGTAATTAGCAGCGAAAAATTTAAAGCTCGGCACGATAGCGCTTTTTCCTTGAGATGCCTCATTTTTAAGGAGTTCCTTCAATTTCACCAGGATCTCATCATCAGATCCTGACCGGACAATTGGAACATGTGCATACCACCATGCATTAAAAAAAATATCTCGAAGAAATGAGAACCTCCTCCATTTTTGAAATCCGAAATCCACGCGGGCGAAGGTGCGAGCGGAAGCTAGTATTCCATAAAGTAAAACTTTAAAATATTCTAATAATATATTTCGATAAAAGAAAACGAAGATAGTAAATGTGAATTCTTCTCTTCTGTTCTGACTCGGTGGATTAGGGTTAGCTTGAGATTATACGTAAATAAAACTGCATAGGTGTAAATATGGCAAGCGATTCGCTCTGCCTAACCCTTTATGAAAATGTGTTGTTGTGTTATTAATTATCATCGCAACTGCGGCACACCACTTCTTGATTATATTGACAAATGAGTAGCGTAACAGTGTGTGTTGATTTGAATCCTTATTTTTGTCATTCAATATCCTTTACAACCATCAATATTATCATCCTTAATTAGGATTTTTCACATACTTAATATAAAAGTATTACTTGTAATATAAATGCAGAAGTTGATATGTATTGATGGTCTATCACGCAATAACTACTTAACGGGTTTCGCTAAAACTTGGCAGAGATATAGATTATGATATAGAACAACATAATAATACTTGTTATCCCCTTAAAATCCCTCGCGATAAGTTTAATTCGGGTCAATTCGCTACCCATTCCGGACAGGCTTGGAAGGAGAGGCCAGACTAAGAGCAGCTCAGCTAGAGAGTCGTCCACCCGTCCCTCTGAATCGGCAGATAGCGACGTGGGTTAGGATGACCAGCGTGGCGTGCTCCTTTGGAGTATTGGGTCAAGATGGGAACGTGACCCCATTGCAAGAATCCGACGTTATAATAGGGATTTTACCAAGGCACCCAAGAGTCCCCAAGGAAGAAAAGTCTGACCTTCTCACCAAGGCCAGCCAGTCGCTGTAGGGAGCCTGTTGCTTGTAAATCCAGGACCCTCCAATTTAAGCGGCTGAAGGGGTTTAGTCGGTAGGGCTAATAGCCGAGCCCGACACTGTACCTGGTTGAGCCACCCGGGCTCCTGGGTAGCGTGAGTAAAAGTATTCCTCTGCGTTACGAAAAAAAAAATTACAGCTTATCCGGGTCAATTTAATTGCAAAGCTCTTTACCTAGTACGTAAAATGTCAAAAATATAATTTTATACAGGTGTAAGTCTTGTCCACACTAATACATCGTAGTAAGTGCCGACTCGCCTGTTCAGTGACCCGGACTGTTTGATCAAAGAATTAGAACATGACTGCCGCCTTCGCTCATTACGTTAGTCATATTTAACACCTCCTTGGAATTTCTTCAACTTCCAAACGCCTGCCCAAATTTCAACCTTTTTCACGCGTCGTAAGGTACACAATGGATTGCTGAATTATTCTTTACATTATACATGAAGGGTTCGTGATTTCGCTTAATTATTTGTATGGACAAAAAATATAGAAACGAGGAATTTCGGACGTTAAACAAAATTTTATGTTAAAAAAAGAAATTTGATTTTCTTTTTTCATATCTTGGAGTTTTTTTTTAAATATTATATAATTCTATTCTAATTTTTTATCTTCCTTAGGCATGAAATTTTCAAGTACCCTCTCAGTGCACCCTTATGATCCCCAAGTACGAGATATATAACATTTTAGCTTGTAAGGTTTTCGTTTTGTTCTCTGCATTGTAAAACAACAACGAGGATAAAAATGTGTTCCATAAACCTTGCAGCACACGAGTATAACGTGCACACAGAAGAATATAAACACAAAAACCTAAAAAATATATTTTAAAAAATATTTTACGAGCAAATAATTGAAGTATAAAAACATCCCGTACAAATAGCTGGTGACAAATCATTATACTAGCTGCCTGCTGCATCAAACAATTTTTCCCGTATAAAATCTGTCGCCAAAGAACCATTTTATACTGTCTACAACCTGACCAGGGATTTACGCTCTTCCAGTTTTTTTTGTTGGCGCAGGAGAATACATTTACGTGTAACATCTAAGAGCCTGGGTGGTCCCTAGGCCCATGTCGGACTCGATACTTAGTGCAACATCGACTAAACCTCTGCGGATGCCTTCAGCCGCTATAATTAGAAGGTCTCGGATCAACAAGCAACATGATCCCTCAAGCGACAGACTGTCCTCGGCGAAAAGGCAGACTTCTCTTCCTTGGGGACTGGCCAGTTGCCTCTGAACAGTCCCTACTAATGGAATTAGCCCCCCACCCGACTGTAACGGTAGATATCCGGCATAGCCATGGAGAACACATAGACACACAAGCCCCTCCACTACGGAAAAAAGACAGCATCTTCGGGGGGATATATGTATTGTGCCTTATACAGACAGCGATCAGTTACTGTTTTATTATAGGTATGTATAGATGATTTAGGTATGACGTAACAAATTTGAACAATTTTAGAAAGGACTTGAACGTGTGCAAAGTTGTTTCGTAATCATCTTTATCATTTTTCATCATTTATCCGCCCAAAGCTGGACATAAATCATTATCAACAAATATCAAGACGTCGGCAAACATTTTATATAATACATTCTTGTGGATAAAAAATACTTAATTTTTTTTTTATCACAGGTTGAATTTCGATCAATAGTTCCATATTAAAAAAGACTAGTTTATTTGCGATAAATGAGTATAAATATACATTTCAAACCTTACTACCTAATCAGCTCTAAATGTCACAAATTGGTCCCAACTCAGTATTTGCCGATTCTCGCCACCACTGGTCTACTATGATTATTTTGTTATATTTCTACTTTTAATGCTGAAACTATTGTTTCATAAACCTTATGGAGCAATTACATATTCAGTTAATAAGTGTATAAAATAACCTATTTCAAATATTGTTATTAAAACCTAACTTATGGTTTATTATAAAGTCTACAAAAATAGGTGCAATAATAACAAAACGTTTAGCTGATCCCATTTTAATAAACTAGACATTAGGACGTAATATTTACATTGTTACTCAAAAATACATTAGTTTATAAAACCTGGCAATAATGCCAGTATCATTCCCAGGTTTTATAATACCCTAAAGACCTGCGCAGACAAGGAATTTCTGACCGCGGACTTTTTTGTCCGCTAAAATAGATCGCTTACAACTGTATTGAGTAACGCAACCGAGGGATTAAAAGTTCGCGGTACTTTGCGTATATTTTTGTCAGCGGACAAAAAAGTCCGCTACAAAAAAGCCCTCATCTGCGTAGGCCTTAAAGCGTTACCTACGTTAAAGACGTATATTGCAAAAATCTCTTAAGCCTATCCGAAGTCACTGCTGAACAGGGCCCATGGGCTGATCGCGGTATTGGTTTTAGAGGAAGGGGCGTTGTAATAGCCCTTCGCTAAGTCAACTAGCGATAAGGGACACTTGTAGTTGTCACACGAGTCCAACAGGACGCCGAGCCGGTGAGCCGAGTCGTAAATCGCGTGAGCTAGAGGCTCAGTTGGGAGAACTTTGGCCATTGGCAACCTGGAAATAGAGAAAGATTTAGAGATTAGAATATTAAATAATTTATCGTGTAAGTTGTGAAAGATTTCCAAATCGGAAGGTAATTTCTGTTTTTTATTGCCGACGAGGCAAACGGTATTTTTATAGTATAAGTGGGAAAAAAGAAGCCTTATAGCCGCGTCCCGAAGCGCATAGACATTGTCATTCTGCTATGCATGTAAATTTGGAATGAGGGTAGACGCATAATCTGCGTGCATAGCAATTATGCCGATGTTTGTAGGTGTCACCCAACTCAAACAATCAACATTTTCCCAAAATTTATAAACAATGATTATGACACATCTGTGATTAAAATATAGGTACAAATGTTTTGAAATAATGTATATATTATATAAAAATATTTCGAAAATAGTTTTTTTTTATCTGGATTTTAAAGGATAATTTTTTGTGACAATATTGAAAATATGTCTTTTGTAATGAAGGAAATTGATGACATTGATGACATGTCATTAATTTCCTTCATTACAAAAGACACATTTTGAATATTGTCACAAAAATTGATCCTTTGAAAAGTATTATAAAATTTGTGTTTAAAAATATTTAGAAAAGAATTGTGGCGCTTTTAAACTGAGCTTGTTCAGATATGTTTCGCAAAAATGCGAACGGAATTTCATTCGTAACCGCGAGTGTGATAGCTGAGAAGGAATTCCGAGCTCCCACAGGGGTTAAAGGAGTAACTTCCCTCACAGGGAAACTTATCAATGTAAGGGATTTGTTTTCAACAAAGCGATCGTTTCTTCAATCATAACGGGATGGTTTATAGGTCGATGGTTATGTACAGATGTTTGATTCTGTGAATTACATTCAAAAGTTTTTAAATTCTTTACTGCCGGGTAAAATTTTTCAATTTACTAGGCATTGTATTTATTATTAATATTGAAATAAATAATAGGTGTAGATTAAAATTTAGATTAAGTATCAATGTATCTATGTATGTTTGTATGTAACATTTGCAAGCTGAAATGAACATGTAGGTAAAAATCTACTATTTCTGTCATCTTATTTTGGTACACATGATTGAGCAAATAAAACTATTGAATTCAATTAGATTGGGTAATGAATTTAACCTACTCTTTAGGTATTGTCCATCGACGTACATACATAAGAATGGACAGGCAGACATAGATAGATAACTTATGTAATAACGTATAACAACTCACGTAAACAACGTCCTGAATATCTCCTCTACCATGTTCTCTCCATGGGGCACGATCCTTTGCGTGGTTTCACAAAGAGTCTTCAATATACACTCTCGTCCATTGTAGCCCATACTGAAATACAATAAAAATCATGACACATTGGTTTCAATTTTTTTTTTAACGTATTTATTTTAATCGGCCACCAGCGACTTATTGATGTATTAATGTGTCCACATTAATACATCAATAACAATACATTTTTAAAGTACATAATTCTGATCTGTACACTTCAATATTCATTACTAGCTGTGCCCCGCAGTTTCACCCGTGTTTAATTTCTAAGAAATCCAAATAAACTTCAACACCCTATTTCACCCCCTTGGGGGTTGAATTTCTAAAAATCTTAGCGGATGCCCACGTCATAACATCTAGCTGCAAGCCAAATTTCAGCCCGATCCGTCCAGTAGATCACTATGTCAGTTACCTTTGAGTTTTATATACATAGATTAAAAGCATATAGTATACGTCTATTATGAGATTTTTTGTGCGATTTGTGAGTCAACCAAACGTCGCGACAGTGGTAAATTACACATAGTTTGTTTTACATTTCTTCTTAACTAAATCGATATTCAAACTGCTTTAGATGCTGAATTCACAATAGAGTAAGTATTATTTTATAAAGATATTATTTATTAGAGACATTACTACATTACAGTTAAAAATGTAAGAACTGTAGGAGCAAAATATGACGTTATTATTTGTGAGAAACTTACATTTTCTATTTAGTGTAAGCTTTTTACACTAAATAGAGACTGTAAATAGAGGCTGTAAATAGAGACTGGCTGTAAAATAGAAACGGGATCTTTTCTCTCCAACTGTAATGCACCTCTAAAATGTAACTACATGCTTAAAACCCGGTAAATGTATTAAAATCAGAAATCAAGCGGAATAATTCACAAGTTGATACATTGAGCACTTTCGACCTAGACCGGACTAACTTAATAATTGATGACTACGGGTACGAGGAATAACTTTGTGATATTGGACCTGGTCCTCTCGTGACCGTGTTGCATAATATCTGAAACGTCTGGAGAGTAAAGTTTATGGAGATATAATGCATACATATTATTTTTTGTAATATATAAATTTATTTAGTGATGTTAATAAATGAGTAACTATTTACTCCTTATTCACTATTAATTCAACATGTAATAAAGCTATTTTAAAGGATTGTGTCGCGCTTTAATTAAGTATTTTCATACTGCCCACGTTTTATAAGTTTTACAGCAACCATGGTCACGGGTGGTGGCTGTAATGCTTTTTCATTCTCGTAAACTTAAGAAATTAATTCAATTATTAAATCGGTTATATTTTAAACTTTGTAATATTGTTTGACCTTTTTGATGATTCAAAACAAGAAAATAAGCATAGTTTATTTAAATAAAATTCTAAATATTATAATATAATATGCATGCAGCAAATTGTTGTATTTAGATGCTTATTATACAAACTACTTTCATGGTTTTCGGAGCTCAAGAATATCATCAGAGTTAGAGTAAGAAGTAACTATATTACTGAATTAGGTACAGCCGAATTGTTCCGACACACCCGTGTAAGACTCCTGCTAACTGATCGTTTGACATAATAATTATTTATTCTCATGTGACGATGTTTTCCGAGCTAACATCACCGACATCAAGAAAATTTCCCACAGATACGGAACTTTGGGAAACTTAAAATAAAAATATGCTATATTTTATTTCGGCTACAACAACCATAGCGAGATTTTCTTTACTAGCATAAGGGAGCAAACGAGCAGTCGGAGTCATTGTCAGTTGTATAAATATCAAGTGGAATCACTTCCCCACTCCATGAGCCACCGTCTATTTACACACCGCACGAAACGCGGCAGTACAAAACTCGAAACTTATGAATACAATCACTTACTTATCAATGATAACTTCTAGCTTCTCGTACAGATCTCTTCTACTTCTACGCTTAGCTACAGGCTTCTCCTTCCTCCGGTAGAAGGCGGCTACCTCAGTGTTGTTGGGCAGCTCATAAGCAATACCCCAATTGAGGCCAAACGTGAAGGTACCAGGGACTGAAGATGGGGCGGGCTGCCCGATCATACCAACTGTCATACATCCAGCGGCCTGTAAGATTATTTTTTTTTATTAGTAACTATTATAAAGAAGAAGAAGGTTATTATTACTATCATACTATGATTATTTAGTAGTAGATTTCCATTCTTGGCATTTATTGTTATATTTAAATATTCCTTTTTTGTGTTACATTTACACAACTAGCAACTATTTCTTATCTGTTTGTACAATGGCCATCATAAAGTATGTATGTAAACAAACATCGGCATCTTTTGTTGAAACTTAAGACTGAGGCTTTGAATACGGTCCTCAGCGTCCCATGTTGTTGATGATCTACAGTACTTTTGTATGAAATATTACAAGTCACAATTCATTTAAATTATAGAATATTAAGCTGATATGGCTGATATAGCCATTTCAAAACAATTTCATAGCTGAAAGACACGTGTTCTAGTGATGGTAGATTATTTTAGATTTTCACAAATAAAAGAAAATAATACTTACCGAAAAACTCGAACCATCTGGAAAGGCCACATACCGTCGTTTGCGCGACAGAACTTTTTCTTTAGCCAACACCATCCCAAATATACACGAAATCACTATAAGCTTCCAATACATTTTGATTAAATTATTAAAATGTTTTCAAATCCAGAGCTGGCTGGAAACTTTTTATTTTCTGTATTCAAAATTTTATTTTAAATGTTGACAGTTCGATTTACTAATAATGTATTGGTCGCGCATGCCTGATGGCAAATGATACAGTTTAGCTAACAAATTTCACTCGAAAAGTGTTACATGTAACGGTTACAATGATTTTCATATATCAGCCTGCTTTCGTTAGCAGGTAATGAAAGAGACACACTAACCTTGAAATGAAATATTTGCTAGTAGAATCCTCAGCGGCTTCTATGCTTGTTCCTATATCATGACATAAATTACATTAGCTAAAACATACAAACGTAGAATATAGTTGATACCTACTTACGGTACGATGATATACAATTTTTATATATTATTTCATATGGAACTTATGTATAAATTATGTCCCTAGGAACCAAATGTACCAGTAGATAGATAGAATATTGAAAACTATCGTTTATGTCTTTTAAGTCGTCCAGTAATTAAAATTTGACCATAACCCATAGGTTTATTTTAGAAACATTTCTTAAAAGAATCATTTTTTTGGCTCCATCATTACAATATTATTTTTGGCCAATGATCTGACATAATATTATATAAAAGATGTCATTGTGATTGATATAAAATATTTATTTAAAATTTAATACATTGTATTTTAAAAATAAATTAATTCTTTACTTTATATTTTCAAATATGCTCAAGTTTAAAATTCATTAAGCCTTAAATTTTACC
>LUGF01039005.1:258989-275679 GCA_001625245.1 Calycopis cecrops | reverse complement strand
GGGGTGAGATCTCGATTCTAAGTTGACAAAATTCATTGTAGGTATTATTGTATAGATAGAACTGGATTTGCATAAGTAGTATAAAGCACTGTAATTTGATCCCCATTTTGAGGTAGTTGTGGAAAAATATATAATTGGTCAATGTAGCTGCGGATCTTGGACACTAAAAGAAAATCTTTTTACCGCGCAAGGTCTTGTCACTTCAGAATCACATGCCTTCGAGTACTAGAGTTTCTCCCTAAACCTGAAGACAGAAAAGTCTTCGCTAGTCCGATGAACAAAAGCTGAGGCAGTTTTTTATCATGCTGCCATATGTAAGAGATCCGTCCGAAAAAAAAACTAGAGTGAAAAAAAAACTTTGTTCGCGTGCCGAATCTGACCCACAGCGATATTTTATCAACAGATATCTGTAAAAATGTAAGAGTACCTTTATTGTCGTGAACAAGCCAGAGTAAGTTAGTAAGAGGTAGTGCCACACAGCATGCTTGCATGCAGCCGAATTGGGCCGGCACGACCGGGGAGGTACCTCTCGCTTACACGAGACCGGCGTGAAGTGACAGCTGTGCTGTCGCGTTTCGTGCGGTGAAAGTAGCCGGTGGCCCATGGAGGTGGGAGGAGAAAGGGGGCAGCGCATATGTTTATTCTCTATGCAGATGTCTATGGGCGTCGGTAGTCATGAAAATGGCTACAACTGCTCGTTTGCCCCCCCTATACCATAAAAAAAAAAAAGAGCCTGCCAGTGAAATTTGTTGGGAACATCTAAAAATATCGACGGTTGTAAGTTTACTACGCGAAATGTCGTGATATAAACAAGTGACGCACTATACGTGATAAACTATGAATCTAATACTATATTTACATATATTATTTAGAGTTCGTATGAAAGTTCTATATAATATTCAGTCTTATTTAAAGGACACCAAATCTTAGATTTACCATCTGATTGAATTGCACGATTTATAACGTTTATGAAGTAATAAATACTGGATTAGAAACAAATAACCTCCTTTTTACTATTTAAACATTTTGCAGTTTATATGCCGGCAGTACAATAAATGTTTTTGAGCAATTATCGAAAGTGTGTTATAGTAATCAAAACTTGGGTAATGTATTTTATTCATAAAGCATTTTTGTAAAATCCGATACGCGTTGTGCTTTGAAATCCATTATTTTTCTTTAAATTACTTAATCAACTTAATTTTCTGTATGTTCTAGGTTATTCGTGTTCTACATTATTTAAACTGGAATAAATAGTTGAATAAACGTATATTATAGTAGTAGTAATAGACATCATCCATATTGCTCTATTGCTCTATCTATTACATAATAAATAATGTCGTCCTAGCCGATTTTGGCTACGGCGGCCTTCTATATAGACATATCACCTACGCAGGACATGTTATAGTGCACAAGTGTGGGCGCAGACACAAGTGCACTCTGTATTCCCTCATTCTCATATTCCATGGATGGATTGCAGTCCGACACGACCGGAGAGAAATAAGGCGCAAGACCGACGGCTTAACGAGCTCTCCGAGGCACGGGGGTGTAACACCGCCAATTTTCCTGACTCCAGGCTGTTAGTAGGAATTGAAAAATCCCAATAACCCGGGATTCGAATCCGGGACCACACTGTCGTCTGTTGAACACGCTTACGAGTTACCCCTAGACCACGAGGCGTAGTCGAATCCGCTTGGATAATTCTAGATTAGACTTAATTTATTTTTAATAATTCTGAATGTGATATTCAGAAAATTAAATCTAAACTAGTCTCCTAATTTATACATGATGGGTATCCTATATTTACCATAATATTTACCGCGTAGTTTTAGGTTTTCTTTCAGTGTGGGGAGGGTAAAAGAGCAGTCAGAGCCATTTTTTACTACCGACGACCATAAACATCCTTCTTAGGACGACTGGTCAAACTGCACTTAAGACTAGCTGTCACTTTATATCGGTATCGAGTGAGCAAAAGGGTAGACAAGACCCGGGAGCTGCCGCTCCCGGGTCGTTCCGGCCCGAGCAGAATCAGGTCTGATCATTACAATTATAATCCATCAAGGTTCCTTTCAAAGTTAATCATACTTTACTACGACACGCTACGTTGAATTAAAAAAAATATTATTACCTACTACTAGCTGCGCCCCGTAGTTTCGCCCGCGTAAATATCGATAAAGTACGTGGAAAATAGAAAATCAACCCATGGCATTCCATAGGAACATTTTTTCGGGATAAAAACTATCCTATATAATTATCCAAGTGACCCTCTATGTGTGTGTCAAATTTCAAGAAAATCGGTTCAGCAGTTTTTGCGTGAAGGAGTAACAAACAAACATACAAGCTTTCGCATTTATAATATTCGTAGGATGTTTTTTCATTGAAAGACAAACTTTAAATATGTTTGTTTATATGGTATCTACATACAATTTACTTCCGTAAATTCACGTACATTTCCGGTTTTGTTGTAAGTTAATAATTATATGCAGACGTTATTTCATTTTCAATATTTACCGGACAAGTCAAATTTACATGACGTTGTTTGTTTAGGACCTCGTGGATGGACCTTTTTTTTTCAATTTATACTAAAGCGTGGCGTTTACGGTTTTTTTTTTATACGGGACGTCGTAAGTACGATACGGGAGTATAAAAAGTACTCATATGTTAGTAAATTGTGTTCCAATACTACAGACATTCACATACCTATATATTGGATTTTTTTTTTGTTTTTTTTTAGATAGGATTCTACGCTAGCAGAACTGAAAGCCCAGTGCAGCTTCGTCTGTATGAGAGGCGAGTGTCCTAAGGTAGCTCGAGCCTCTGTAATTTGTAGTCGATGCGGGTGCAGACACCCCCTTCTTTCCCAGCTAATCTGGGAGGAGACAAACCGGACGTTGGAAAATATTTTCTGCCTTTTGTATCCGATTTCTTATAACTATTAGTGCAATTAGCGAAACCTAACTTTTTGTGGATAGTAATGAATAACAAAAATCTATAACTTAAAGTGTACGCTGTATGTGACGTGATAGAAAGGTGCTACCTCGCCAGGCGTTTTGGTTTTCCCTATTGTATATACTGTAGTATAGACTATAGTACAGTTATAGTACCTATTCAAATATGTCCATCGGCGTTGTTACTCTCTTAATAGTAAGTTAATTACTTATATATTTAAACCTCATAATTATACTTTGCCCTTTTTCTATACTCATTTTTATTAATACTCAATTATGTACTCATTAATCAATACTCAAATTATTAAAATTAGGTACCATATGCCGCTATCCAAAAGTAGACAGTTATATGCCTGACTTAAAAAAATACCTCAGTTTTCTACGCTTCTGAAGCTACTGACAAAGTTTAAAATTGATTGATTTGAATACTTAACACAAAATTTAATAAAAATTTTATGTCATTTATGTAATGTATGTAACATATGTAATGCATGTAATGTATGTAACATATGTTATTTATGTAATGTATGTAACATAATATGTAATTTATGTAATGTATCTAACATAATATGTAATAAGACGTATATAAAATTTTTCCAATCTTGTCTAGCGTCCAACTTTAAAACACTAATGCATCATTTACTTACGTGAATATTGATCTCAATATATCATGTACGAGCGACCTTCCGGGCGGGGCCAAATAGCTTTTAGCTTCGCAAACGCTCCTCAATACACACGCGCGACCGTTCAAGTTGTAGCTGGAAACCGGACAGAGTGTCATCGGAATAAAATGTGTGTTTATTTTTGTAAAGCAAACGAGCAATCGGAGCTTTTCGTCTGCGTTTTTTATGACAATACGGGCGTCGGAAGATACTTATAATTAGATAGTGTTACTGCTCATTCTTCTCCATTTGACAGGGAAAGGTTTAAATAAGTGCTTGTGTATTGCAACCAAATTGGGCCAGTACTTCATTATCGCTCACATGACTGTCATCATCGCAAAGTGACTGCAACGCTATGGGGCGAAGGAAAGCAACTCTGTATTACAATTAACATGCGGATGTTAATGGGTGTCTGTAGTCACCAAATTGCTCCAATTGTAAATTTTGTCGTCGGTAGCCCATGCAGAGGAGAGGATAGAGGGCAACAAGGCAAAAAGGTAAATCTGTATACGGATACCTACAGGCGTTGTTTCATGGAAATGACTCCGACTGCTCGTTTACCCCATATACTTAAAAAAAAAAATTTGGCTCGCTTGTCCTACTACGCTATAAAAAGGTTTTTTTACAAACAAACACTTACAAGTCAATAGACTTTTGCATCTGCTCCCAGAACTGTCTCTTCTGACGATGATGCAGTTTCCTTCTAGCGTGCGCCAACGTGAAGTTCGCGTCTGGCAGAGTGAAGATGAGATCCAACTCCATCACGATGTTCCAGCCTGACGGGATGTGGGTGAGGAACGTCTTGGCTGTAGATACCGTCATCTAGAACAATGTGTGTGCTTTAGACCACACGATTGAAGTAAAACTTAGAAAGAGGTAGTGCCGCTGCATCCGAATTGGGCCGGCACGACCGGGAAGGTACCTTTCGCTTACACGACACCGGCTTAAAGTGACAGCTGTGCTGTCATCTATACCAAAAAAGAAGCTAATCAAATACTGGTCCTATTCTTGCTGGATACACTTCTCAATTAGACAAAGTGATACTCGTAATAGCTTAAAAGATTCCACGTAGTCAAAGCATATAATATTGCATTGAAGGAATAATATTTTTTTGCATTATACTTTATGAGTAAGTATCTTTATTACTGCCAATGCACCTAGACATAATTGATATGCGTGTGTGTTCATCTTCCAGTTAGAAAGCACATGAGAGGCGAGAATAGCGATCTCGCTTTCCGACAGGGTTATACTAAACTAACCCTTAGTTTACCGGCCAAATTTTAAAATAAGGAAGTAAACATCAATCCAAGGGTGTGTTTTAAAAAATATTATCATCTAATTGTTATTTTGTTAAATAAAAATCCATTTAAAATGGTCCTTAAAAATACACGGATCGTTGTTCCTACACGAAATGTATCGACTTCAAAGTCAAAGACGCCGGCGCTGGCGACACGAGAGCTAGATGCCACGTGGTGGCCAAGTAATAGGTTTATAACATGGGACAAAGTATCTAGTTTTTCATTTATTTTTTTTTATTTCATAAATCGAAAGTATTATTGATTCCGAATCAAACCTGAAAATTTGGCCGGTGATCAAAAACTAACCCTGTATAAGTGAGAGGTAGGTACCTCCCCTCGTACAAGCCCAATTCGGATACGACTGTAATTCGGTTCGCTAGCAATATCTCTAACAAAAAAGGTAGTCAACTTATGTAAATTTCCATAAATTTTATTCTATCATTTTCTATCCTCTAGCCAGGATATCTGTTCATTACACTAATCAATAGATTCTAAATCAGAAACGGTTCAGAGCTGTAAGTTTCTGAATTAATTTATCATGCCCAAACACTATTGTGATTTTAATGGACAATAAAGGCAAATTATGACCATCAAAATTAACTTCAGGCTTCTATTTGTTCCTATAATAACATTTGCTGATGATAATCGGATTGTACTTTGCCCTATTATAAAGGGATTTTGAAGCACAATGGTTAATGACTCTGCCAAGGGCTCTAGTTTCAAAATTGATATGACATTGTGCATTTTGGGGTACATTGTAGGGCTTTCCATTATGTTGAAATGCTTATCAGATTCTCTATCTTTGTTTCATAAATTGATGTTTTTTTAAATTAAATAACTACTAAGTAAATAAATTTATTATTTTCTATTGTTATGTTAATGTACACATTAGCTTTTATAAAATTACTTACAATACTTCTTATAATAAGTTTTTTTATAGAATAAGGGACTAATTTCAAGCAAATAGTGCTATTTGATGACTCCTGGCGCCCACAAACATCTGCATATTTAGGTAGTTGCGTTGCTCTCGTATACCCTTTCTCCCTTAATGACCTTCTCTTCACAAACCACATGTAACGCGACGGCAGCGCTATTACCTTTGAGGTGATACCACGTGAGTGAGTAGTATCTTCGTAATCGTGCTGACCCAATTCGGCAGCAATGCAGCAATAGCGCTACCTCTTACATAAATGTTACTTCATACCCACTATATCATGTTAATATATATATATATAGAGATAATGTCACACTGCATGCCTGCATGTAGCTGACTGGGGCCGTCACGACCGGGAAGGTACCTCTTGCTTACACGCGACCGGCGTAAAGGGACAGCTGAGCTGTCGGGTTTCGTGCGATGTGTATGTAGCCTGTGGCCCATGGAGGGAGGCGGAGGAAGGAGGGCAACGCATCTGTACAACCTCTACGCAGATGTCTATGGCGTCGGTAGTCTTGAAACTGGCTCCGATGCACGATTGCTCCTTTATTTCTCCCGGTACCGACCACGTGTTCGCTGCGTGTTTTTGAAGCGTCAATGAACTTCCGCGGTAACCGAAAGGTTAAACTTTGATAGAAAAAATAATAATATTTTCTTCATCTATATGCTAATAATATTTAAGTCTAATTACGTGTCATCAACCACCAATACGATACAATTTATATTATCCTTATTAGCTAGGATCATTTTAAGTGCATTTGTTTGTTTGGCAAAAACCAAATCGAACAAATTGAATCAGTGCGACAAAATATTCATAAATCAGTTCACTGTATGTCACAGTATCATCCAATTATTGACAAATTTAAATTTATATTTGTTTTGCCCACAGGAGCGATCAAATAATCATTTTGAGATCAGCTAATGTATTCCGTTTGCCAAATCAAATATGTTATTAACAATTTCAATCAGTATTGAAACTGTTATTAGTTTAGGTTATAAATCTCTCTATGATTCATTGGTCTTATTACTTACTTATTAATCCAGTCAATAGACTGGATTAATAAGTTTCAACAGTCAATAACTAGACGTGGGATTAAATTGCTATTCAATGCGTTTTGTCCCATCCCTCTTACACCTTTTTTAGAGTTTCGTGGCAAATGACAAAAAACGGAACTCTTATAGATTCCTAATGTCTCTCTGTTTATCCGTCGGTATGTCGCAGCCATTTTTTTACGAAACAATTGGCCTTCGTAGTTGAAACTATTTAGTTTGATGTATTCTGTGAACCGCTATTTGAATTTCGAATAAAAATAAGTAAATTAAAAAATAAATGGAGAGAGCACTCCATACATACAATTTTTTTTTTTTTTAAATTTTGCAACCGGACCTATTTTTTTCATCCAACCTGTATCTGAGGGGTATCTCTGTATAGGTCTTTTAAAATGATATTGAGGTTACTAAAACCATTTTTTGTTAAAATCAATTGTGTGCTTCCAAAATCAAAAAAATGAGTGTCTCCGCCCCCCTCTTCTAGCTTTTAAAATAAGAGAGTGAGAAATATATAAATATATATGCTGTAGATCTCAATGGAAACTCAACGAAAATTTGTTTGAGCGAGATATCATTATTAGTTCTAAAGCAATACGCACATTTTTCAAAAAACGCAAATACAACTTTGTCGTTCATACAAACGCTATGAAAAATCAAGTTCTTTTTATTTATTGGTAAAAAATGTCGCAGAGACACCTATACCTTTTGACGGTGCGGAACCCTCAGTGTGCGAGTCCCACTCACACTTAGCAATCAAAAAATGCAAGGGCACTGGTGATAAATAACCGTCCATGATCGTGTCATCCCAAGTCAGCTCAACTACAAAAAAGTTGCATTCCAGCCGAAAAGGCTCTTATAAGATTATCTACATATTGCGAAGATTATAATCGTCTGAAACTGTTATCTACTGATAATAGCTACATGGGTGATAAAAATAAGTCAGTAAAAGGCGTTTAATAAATGTTTTGTCTATGTTTAGTCAGACTATATACTGAATACTCATACCATAGATTATGTCTATGGTTAGGTACAGATGTCAAGAGAGAGAGGGATGTTTGACACACAACCGTGGCTTGGCTAGTGACAGCTACAAGCATATCACCGTAGGTAGAGAGCTGCGGATAACCAGTAAAGATACACTACTCATGCATCAGCTGTCAACTCTGATCTGTCAGACTTGTCCTACTTCCACTTGACATATGTATATGCAATAAGAGGTAGCTATACTGTCGCGTTTCGTGAGTTTGGCGGAGACGTCCATTGACAGGGAAGAGAGAAAGAGACCTTCGTGGTAAAATTACACGGATGTCTATGGTCGTCGGTAGTCACCAAGGGCTTCTTTTGACCTCTTACACTATAGAACAAATAAAATATTGTAGTTACAGTAGTTACTTTACTAGTCTTAACACGAGCCGACTCATGACCACGGCTGGTGTAAACCAGCCGATACGTCGCGCAAAGGCTTAGGTTTTGACTAGTACCTTTAATAATGTATCTGTATTAAAACCCGTAAAGTAACTAGAATATATGTAACAAATGTATAAGTCTCAAACAAGACAAGTATTAAAATAAAATGATAAAATATAAAATAAAATTTTGGAAAATAAACTATTCCTTTATGCATCTGACTGTTAGATAGAACTGAATTTAGTCACTTTAAATTCAATCAGAATTTAACTAAAGCGACTAAATTCAGTTGCAGAGCAATATTTGAACTTCAATTACCTGAACCTCCGCCACGCAAGTCTTAATTTACATTTTACCTGTAAGAGGTAGTGCCATTGCGGTGAATCGAACCTGCATGACCGGATTGATATTTTTATAGAATAAGGGGGCAAACGAGCAGGCGGTGCCATTTTCATGAACACCGCTGCCTATAGACAGATGCTGTACAGATGCCTTGCTCTCCATCCCTCTCCCTCTTACATGGGCCACCGTGTACTTACAAATTGCAGGAAATGTGACAGCACAGCTGTCAGACCAGTGTAGTGCAAGCGAGGGGTACATCCTCAGTCGTAGTTGCCCAATTCGGCTGCATGCATATAATGCAAAGATTATAAAGATAAAAAACGCTTAGTATGTTAAGGATTTTCCTACCCAAATGTATGCCTATATAAAATAAAATATGTAAAATTACCTACCCGATATTCTACCCGATATTAAAATATTCTCCGCAATAATAAATATTGGAAATTTTATCCTATTTTTTTTATTGCAGGGAACGTAATGTTAATATAGAATTTGTAAATATTTCAGATGTACAATAATAAAATATTGAATAAAAAAATAAATAACACAGATATTGTGATAAAAAAATGTAATTTTTTTTGCATAAATATTGAAACAGGATCAGGTAGCAGATAAAAATCGCGAGTCGTTGAAATGGCGCCCAAAAGTTAGTACTAGTGTAAACGAAACAAATAAGTTAACAAAGTAATTTGTTTTAATTGTTTCCTTACAAACAAGGTTTCCATTCAAAAATTACAATAATTAATTTTCATATGGTTTTAACCTTTATAAGAAGAATAAAAAATAATATTCAATTATTTTTTATTCTTCTTAGCTAAAAAATAATTTATCTTATTATTTTAAGTACAAACTTATTTCTATTTTATAGGGCTTTAAGAGTTCGTACATTTTAAATTATGACGGTACGTATAAAAAAAATTCTAAACAGACTAAAGATTAAGCTCTTCATACAACTTTATTACTATTGTATGTATCCTAGTCTTAAATTTCTAAGTAATAAAGTAGTTACTAAATATATTCACCACAAGAGTCGATCCGTCCGGGAACGTCAAATGCCGCCGTTTTCTTATAGCACTAATTTTTGTTTTGACATTAGGACATTGTTCTTTCAAAGTCAACGTATCATACACACACATAGTCAGCAATATTACAATGCTCAATATTTTCATGTTAAAAAGACCGATGTCTCGTAATCCGATGCTCGTAGTGACGGGTTAAAAATATCAAATGGGGCCTCGTATTGCTCTATTTAAAGTGACGTATCTCACGATTTTCGACGGTTTAGCCTCGCCTATTTACCTTTGGCGTATACAATAGCTAGCCGCGGGGTCGGCTGTCGGGTTTTTAAGGCTGTATAGACCAGTTTTGACTTTTGTATTTTACATTAAAATATTAATCATAAATAAAAATTTTCAATGTTAAAGAATTATAAACCATAATAATTTAATAAATGACCTGAAATCCTCTTAACGAAAGTAAAATTGTCTTCTAGGCATAACATCATTAGGTGTACGAGTGATTCGAAACTCTTGTTAAGAAAAAAGTTTTTAATTATAAATTTTACAAGGATGGGCTACTAATTCCTTCTAAAGTGATCGAGAACCTTTCTTTCAGGTTTGCTTTTTGAAATTTACGCGTATACACGCTACCCAAAAATCCCAATTTTCTAGCCTACTGAGAGAGAGAAAAGGACTGTCCTGATCCAAGATTAACAAAGTAAACAAAGTAACTTTAAAGTTTTGAGTACTCTTAATATTGTCTTGTGCCACAGTCTAGCCGTACATGCCGATGTTAGGTAGGGTTGTTTACTCTCACCCCTTCTCTTTTTGATAGCATTAGACGGTGTCATATGCTGTGTAAGTGACAACGCACGCCGAGGAATTGAATAGGGAATTAGTAATGTCCTGGAGGACCTGGACTATGCCGATGACCTACGTCTATTCAGCTACACGCGTGCTGACATGCAGTCGAAGCTAAGTGATCTTAAAATGAACACCCGGAAGACCCAAGAGATGCGATCTGGAGTGAAAAACTCAACACCGCTACTAATTGGCACTGATGTTGTGGAGCGGGTCCACAAATTCTCTTATCTCGGTAGCGTCGTGTCAGAAACAGGAGGAATGGAAGATGACATCACTTCACGGATTGCCAAGGCCCGAGCAACTTTCGCGCAGTTACGTCCCGTATGGCAGTCACGTAAGTTGACCCGAAGAGTTAAGCTCAGAATATTTGGGACCAACGTGAAGATTGTGCTGCTGTGCGGCTGTGAAACGTGGAAGGTGACCAAGGCCATCTCGCATTAGCTCCAAGTCGTCGTCAACCGCTGTCTTCGTCAAATTCTTGGCATCCACTGGCCCGAGAAAATCTCCAATGTCAACTTGCGAGAACTCTGTCGAGAAACACCAATCGACCAGCAAATTAAGTGTCGCAACTGGAACTGGCGAGCCTCCCGACCATGTGCCTAAACAGGCTATGGACTGGAATCCCCAAGGGAAGCGGAAACGTGGTCGTCCAAAGCAAACCTGGCGACGCTCAGTTCTTGACGAAGCGAAGAAGATTGGCAAAACTTGGAGCGAAATCAAACGCGACGCTCAAGACCGACCGACCTGGAGAGTCACTGTGGACGCCCTCTGCCCCAACTCGGGGATTTAGGAATATAAGTCAAAGTAAATCAAGCCACAGTCTACAGATTACACAATTGATGTTACAAATATTACACAAAAAAACTATTGTATAAATTTTAAAATATTTACCGATTAAGATATTTTAATATAAAAATGACTCAATAACATTCTTGAATGTCGTCTTGACTACAACAATTCTAATCATAAGTAATATTGATACATGTATTAAACTTGATAATAACAAAACACATATCTCGCCAGCTCCTGGTAATGAGGTTGGCTTTGATAATCGAGTACCATAAGTATTGTACTTGTCTTTTAAAGGTACATGAGGGATGGCAGCCTTTTGATAAGTACGGACGGCCGCATCCACATAATCGTATATAGACCGTCATGCCTTCTTTTAAACTCCCGCTAATGGACCAGCGTCTCTCGCGACCAACTCACCAGCCTCGCGAAATGCCATCATAGCCATAACTTCGGGACGATATCATTTGAGGAACTTAGCTGCATTGTAGCAGGGCAATATATTCGTAAGGTAGCCTATTCTTATCTCAGAGGTAAGATACGCATCTGTTAGACCTCTGGTGTTGCGGATGTCTGTAGGTGGTGGGTCATCATTTACAACTGTTCCATTGCCTGCTATGCAATAAAAAATTCTAACTGAAAAATTCCAAACAGACACCTCATTTTATATATTAGACGTCGGAGTTACAGTCACGCGTCTCTAGAGCCACAGAGTGTGGCAATCATAATCATCAGCATAGATCAGTCAATTAGTAGACAGGCCTCTCTCATTGAAACCCAAGATGGCTTCTCTCCTGCTACTTTACTATTAAAGTGGGATTTGATGATACATTAAAGACGAATTGATTACTCTCGCTCACATTTATATAAATACATTAAGTGGGTTTTAGTACCTATTGGAAGAGAAATGCTCACATGAACTAAAAATACCCCTCCTAATAATGCTATACAGAATGTATAGCATTATTAGGAGGAAGAATAGCAGGCATATCTAGATTGCAAATTGAAATAAAATTGCGGATTAAAATTAATGACACAAAGTAATAATGGTACACGGAGAGCAGGAAAGTAAAAAATGTCTCAGATCATATGGAATTGTGGACCGAAGCAAAGCTAAACGTAAACCATTTGATCTGAGGCTTACCATTTGCTCTTACTTTACTGAATACGTATAGTATTTTTATGTCCGTCCAACGTCATAGGCAGAAAATAAGAAATTCTTTCGCACAGCAGAATGAAAGTTGAAGTTTTTCTCCCGGAGGGCAGAAATAGACAAAGTTAGATACCCTAGCAATATTCAAAACAGCTTCACGTTTAGTACGGGTTTCAATATAAAACACCATGAGCGACAAGTTAGCTCAGCAATAATATATATTCTAAACAGATTAGTTCTAACTCGCCTAACGCGTTCACCAAACACAAGTGTATATTAAAATTAATTTATAATATTAACATACTGTATAACCGGCGCAACCGGTTTGGAGAAATGTCTTTTTTTGTGTAGACGGCCCTTATGTCCTGCTGTTTTATCCAAGTTATAAAAAATGGACAAATAAAAGTTTTTATATTTAACTCTTTAGTAACTTTATAGTATAAGAGGGCAAAGAAGCAGCCGGGAAGCCGGCAGCAGATGGGGATGCGATGAAACCGGGCTTGCCTCAATCCTCGTGGATGGTGTGGCACGTTCCCAAAGTCGGTGTGGACTTATCTAAGTAGCCTGATCAGCTTTTAGCTTCCCGGAGACCGGCACCTACGAGTTTAACTTGATAATTAGCTATTCTCAGTGTGATTTATAAATGATAATAATAATAATATCAGTACCTTGTTAGCACTACTGCTAAGTACCAACTAGGAATTGTGTACGGGATACGGAAATATATAATTATTTTTGATGAATTTTGAATTTCTATATATTATAGTTTTTATTATATAAATACATATTATACATAGATAAACATTCCTGACGTAAGGCGGGATTCGAAAACGCGACCCCTGGCGCAACATACACCGATTATCCGAGCTCATCCTCTGCGCCATCCAATCGTCCATCCATTGAAAAAAAGTCTTTGCAATCACTGATATTTATGAGTCCCTAGCTCTCGTGTTATGTATCCAAATAATCGACTTTTCCTAATATACTCTGAAATACCGACATGACGTTTGTGTGTACTGTTCATTAGACTTTTCAGATATTCCGTATTTTATTGTAAACAATATAGTAATATGTAGTACCACGCTACATCGGAGTGACTTGGGTACGAATAGTTTCGAAAAAAAATGTCTGTGACATACGGACGGAAGGGCGGACGGACGGACGCACAGACAGACAGACATACATAACGAATCTATAAGGGTTCCGTTTTTTCCCATTTGGGAACGGAACCCAAAAATAACTTGTTGCATCTTGAAACCAGCTAAATTCAGTTGCTAATTTGTCCCCTTAAACTATCAAATAACTTGCCGATCCCGGCTCCGGTATTCCCAGTACAATACAAAGTTACTGTACACTCGCCTTATAAAACTTTTTAATTTCTTACAAGTAACCAAAGACAAGCGCAACGCTCAAGATCCAAGAATCTTGTTACAAAACTTATATTTCCTCGATTGTATTTTTCTAATCTCATCTTTTCAATCGTTTAATCCTTTTTATCCGACTACATAAGGGAGGAGATTATTAATTCGTCTTTTGTCTGATCTTGTTTCTCTATTATTTTTTTTTGTCTCTATAATATCTGTTATGTAAAACTCTCGTGTCACGTGTGCGTGATTGAACTCCTACGCTGGACCGATTCTCATGAAATTGTGTGCATATCGGGTAGGTAAACATCTATTTTTCGTCTCGATATTTCCACAGGATCTAAACTTATGCGGGTGAATCCGGGGAGCACACCTAATAGTACATATATTTAACTTTGACCATAGAGTATAAATGATAAATAGATGCTTCGCTTTACTGTGGATTTTCGTGATAGTGGTAGAAACTTATTTGTAGTATAGATGAGCAAACGAACACTCCGAGACATTTCCATGACTACCGACTCCCATGGACATCCGCATAGAGGTTATACAGATTCCTCTATCCCACTCAATCCACCAGAATCTAACACATCGCACGAAGTGCTACAACACAGCTACCACTTCACGCTGATCTCGTGTTAGTAAGAGGTACCTCCCCGGTCGTGCCGGCTCAATTCAGCTGCAAGTGTGCTGCCTCTTACAATATTATTCTGGTGACGGTTAAAGTATAAGTTACTTGTCGTGCGGTAAAGTAAAACATTGTTAGAAAAGCCGCACGCTTATTAAATGTAAATTGGTAACAAGAGTCCGCCTACCCACATTCATTACTAGAAAGTGACTTCTTTACACTATAAGGGGGGAAACGAGCAATCGGAGCTATTTTCATGACTATCGATGAAATGAAAATGAAATGAAATGAAAAAGTTTTTTAGTCAAAATAGAATAACAGGAATTGCTTTTTGAACGTCCACAATTAAATCTACCACCGGTTCAACCCTAGCCCTGTCCTGATAAAAACCGGCGAAACAAACTCAGATACCTACAGACAAACGCTGAGGTTATGTAGATGTATTGCCTTCCTTCCTGCCCTCTCCATGGGCAACCGGCTAGTTACCGCAGAAAACGCGACAACACAGCTGTCAGTTTACTCTGGTATCATGTAGTGGTCTTAGTAATAATGTTATGAATTGGTCTGTAATTTTTACCTCAGAATCCTTACGTATGCTGCGCCCCGCGGTTTCACTCGCGTAAATCTAACAGGTACATTTTTTCAGGATAAAAACTAACCTGTGTCAATCCAAGATACCCTCTGTGTAACCAATAATATAGAAATAAAAATAATAAACCCACCAGCACAATATGAAGGATAATTTTAAAACACCAAAATAAGAAGACATGGAATAGAAGCAGACAAGTATTCGACATGGAACATCGTAGATAAATAAAATAGATGTAAGTAAAAATGGAAAACAAAACACAGGAATAAATGCTGCGAAAAGGGCAGTAATAATAGTAACGTAAAGAACCTAACCTCTAGGTATGTGTGTGCCAAATTTCATGAAAATCAGTTCAGCAGTTTTTGCGTGAAGGAGTAACAAGCAAACAAACATACATACTTTCGCATCATAATATTAGTAGGATTTTCTATTTTGGATAGAGGAGCTTGAAGAGAAAATTATGGACCGTAAGAGTAAGCATGCAAGTTATTAGAGAGGGGTAAAGCTAACTCCATTGCGAGCCCATTGCACATCATTTAACCGTGTACCTAGTGGACTAGATGTACTAATTAGTTGAACATAACTCTCTAATACCACAATGCTTTCAGGCTATTGAGTTTCCCTAGATATTGCAATGCATCATCGGTGTTCGCAAAAGCTCGAGTATTTTTTTAAATAAAGATGTGCTTCCGTGGTGTATAAAGTACGTGATATCCTTAAAATTAAAATTATCTATCATCAATCACCAAACGACTTTTTGTGTAAATCAATTTTGCACTTATTCCGCACGGTCTACACAAAAGCAGTTAAAAACGAATAGTAATACATATATAAAATAAAAAATATATTAAAGGTTAATATTGTACTTGCCGAACCGTGCACATGGATAAACGTCATAAATAAAAACAGTTCGGTTACCGCGGACGTTCATTGACGCTTCAAAAACACGCAGCGAACACGTGGTCGGTACCGGGAGATTTAATCCAATTTTTTTCATACTGTCCACTTAAAATCTTTAATAAAGAGTTCATTTGAAAGTACAGTAAGCACACAAATTTCATCCCAAGATTTATGCAAAATGTTCACACACTTAAATTGGTATTAAAGTAACTTCTTATGCAGAAGCAGAAAAGTTTTTACATGACGTAAGCGCGGTATAAATTTCTTAAGTAAATCCTTAGTTTCCTTTCAGTATCCGGCTCGATTAGCATTCGTTACACACCAATCTCCTGGAGATTTTATTCCTCTTTTTATTAGTGTTCTATAATTTTACACCACGAATCGAGTTTTTGAATTCTTAAGTAATGTTTAATATCAGTTGGAGTTTGAAATATGGTAATGATTGTAATTTTATTTGACCATGATAAATATGTATTTTTGTAGCACTCTACATACTTATGAAGGTAAGAAGTTGTATCATTGCCATATTTCAATTTATTGGAGGTGGTAAGACCTACCTTTATTCACTTAATGCCGGCATGGAATAATGCCACAACTGTACTTAATGCAACATGTCTTCTTAAACGTAATGGAAGAGGTAGTGCCATGCTGCATAGGAGGCGGTAGTGCCATGCATGGTGCATGACACTACATCCTCCTAGGGCCGGCACGACCGGGGAAGTACCTCTCCGTGCCTTGATACTGACGTAAAGTGACAGCGGCGCTGT
>LUGF01039005.1:234458-250124 GCA_001625245.1 Calycopis cecrops | reverse complement strand
ATGTGATGATGAGTGTCGGTAGTCATGAAAATGGCTCCGTCAGCACCTCCATATAATATTATTGTAAAAAAATTATCAAAATAATCTTTACAGGCAATCAATTTAATACATTTTCAATGAAAGTGTTTGTAATAAACGGAAAATGTTGAAGAATTATTAAAGTTTTCTCTTCGTTCTCGAGTTACTAGCGGCTTGCAAATAATATAGAATTATTTATAAGACAATGTTTTGTAAGTTCGAGTTAATAATGTAGTTCAAGTTAAGTTGATATTTTTAAAACTGACTCAAAAAGAGGCGTCTTATAAATATCGACGACATCTGTGTCTGTCTATGGCATGGTAGATCTCACATGAATAAACCAGTTTAGATGTCGTTTTTTCATACTTAATCCTTTGTTTAGTAGTAGTTTCTTTTACATGGTTGTTAGCTCTGTTTGATACAAATCAATCAAGTACTTTAAAAAGAATCGGCTTTTTTCTCAAAGCGTAAGTTTTTTTTTGACATTTCCATCTCACACTCAATTGAAATATTAAGTTATAATTTATCCTTTAGAATTTATTTAAAGTCAAATTCTTCAATAAACTTAAAAAAACTCTAATGCTCTCACTCATAAAACACAAAAGTTATTTCAACACAAACTATAGCGCGTCGAAATCCACTTTAAATTACAAAATATTCACGACACTTTTAATATTTATAAAATCCGCCGTTTCCCAACTTTTTGGTAACCGCGTTCAAGTCAGCGCGTAATCCCCGAATAATTAAACTTCGCATCAACTGTTGCTACTCCCTTCGGTTTGAAGTTTAAATGGGGCATTGTGCATCGTGTTGTTATTCATAAATTAATGGTTTATAAATTGTATGTTTGTTTGGGATGGGGGTGTGTTTACTTCGGCCTGGGTAAGAAATCATTATGAGACTTGTATGAAATTAATATTCTGACATTAAACAAATTAGTTGAGAATTGACATAGGACAATTAAGAAAAAGCGTGATGTTGTAGGAACTTAACGTATGACTTTCTTCGTTTATGACCTACTGAACTGCGCCAGTATGATCGGGAGGTATCACTCACTCATTCTATACTGGCGTTGCTGTCAAGTGTCGTATAATAGTGCTACAGATATAAGTTACACCGATGTACCTGCGCAGAATACATTTTTTTGAAAGGCGCCAAAATATTTCCGCCAATCACCAGGCAATATTTTTGCACGCATTTGCCATTGGTAAAACGAGAGCTGGTTGTATTGGCATTCGCCAGTTGCTTAGCCCAACGTCTGCTGTCATAGACTGACATTCATACAAACGTCAAAAATCAAGCAGCACGGATATCGCGAGCGAGTCAGCATGAGCTCACTCTTGTTATATTTTAAGCCTTACGAGTTGTGAAATAAGGTTACTATTGAATTGGTATTATAAATCGAATTAGATCGACTTATGTTGTACTCTTCTGCGTCACCGATGAAAGCCGATGTAACTAATTTTTGTGGTCGAACTATACCGTGTGTGAGTTTCCGATGAACGGTGGAGGGGAAGGAGACAGGGGGGCAACACATCTGTGTTACCTCTACCGCCTTACCCTTCTTGAAAATATATGTGAAAATATAAGTGAAAATATCTGTTAAAATATCTGTGAAAACATGTGTCAAAATATCTGTGAAAATATCTGTGGACTTCGTTAGTAATAAAAACAACATTTTTTCTATAGCATATAGTGGACAAACGAGTAATTGAGTTAACTAGAGCCTAATTGAGAACCATAGACGTTTTTACCATCCATTTGAAGACCAGGCTGGCGCAGTGGTACAGGGCTCGAATATACGGAGCATGTTTCGCCAGGGGTCATGTATAAAATAAAAATCACATATATTATAAAAATCTTAAATATATTTTTGCTGTCTAGTATCCGTAAGACAAATCCTTACGGTACTTAGCACGGGGCCAGACTAACGTGGTGTGATAAGTCCACAATTATTATTATTATTATATGAATATGCATCATCTTTCTTCATCCCATCCTCCCTCCTACTACTTACAAACCTCACTAAGCGTGGAAACATAATTATTAAACTTTATACCAGTTACACAATAGTTACAAACACAACATTACCATTTTAAGGAGGAATAATTTCATCCCATCGCTTACAAGAACTTTGAAATTCCATTACTTAATTCTTGGAATTCGAGTACATTTTATTATATTTAAGTAAGAGGTAGTGCCACACTGTACGCTAGCATGTAGCCGAATTGGGTCGGCACGACCGGGGAGGTACCTCTCGCTTACACGAGACCGCGACCGGCGAAAGTGATAGCTGTGCTGGCGTTTTGTGCGGTGCGTAAGGGGCCGGTGGCCCATGGTGGTGGGAGAAGAACGGAGGGCACTGTATCTGTATAGCCTCAATGCGGATGTCTGTGCGCCTTGGTAGTCAAGAAAATGGCTCCGACTGCTCGCTTGCCCCCATACCATAAAAATATACCTCGTTAGCCAATGTTATTATGGTATACCTTTCGTGCAATGTTTATAGGTAACACATCAAGTTAGATAACAGTCCGAAGTTTCCCGATAAAATTGACGTTCCAATAAAAATTATAAGACCAAAAAAGTAACTCAAGAAATACTTTAATGCCCAAGATAAATATAAAAAACCGACCAAGTGCAAGGAGGACTAGCGCACATAGGGTTCCTTACATAATAGAGGCAGACAAATTATAAGTTTGACAACCTTGTATTTGAGGTTGCCGCTCTATAGGTGTAACTGCTTATCTGGGGGTTCGGTAGTTCCTACGCCAAGACGAACCAAGCGAAGCGCAAGGGCACTGCCTACCTTTTCTCGAAGTGCTTCGTCATTTTTATTATTTACTAGCTGCGTCTCGCGGTTTCCCACAATCCCATGGCATTCCATAGGAACATTTTTTCGGGATTAAAATTATCCTATGTGTTAATCCAAGTTGCCCTCTATGTGTGTGCCAAATTTCATGAAAATCGGTTTAGTAGTTTTTATGTGAAGGCGTGACAAATAAACAAACATACAAACTTTCGAATTAATATTAGTAGGATATTAAGTTAGAGTCTGTAGAATTAGGACATGTAGATTCAGAAGCTTGACTCTACATGAGATCTAATAGATTTCTCACAGGGCAAACCTTATGTGGTCGTCTCGGCAACATAAATTAAATGTTTTGATGTTGTTGGAATATTGTTGACTTAAAAGCATGTTTTATTCAAGGCATCAACATGTAGCAGATTTAAATACTTGACATAAATTTCAGCTTGAGCATTTCACGAGTTACCGAGAAAAAGGTCTTAATATACGTACAGACAGGGGGAAAACAAGGGCCATTTTTTTTATTGAGTTACGGAATCCTAAACACGGGCTGGATCGTTAAGATATTTTAGGATTTAGTTTACTTACGCCTTTATGAACTTCTCCAACTGGCTGTAAAAACTCCTCCGCCCCTCTCGGTGGAACTCGATTGAACTCGGCTCGAGATGTTCGTAATGTCGCAAGTGCTTTTGTTTTTCGTGCAGTGTTTTTATAGTGTCGTTGTTTTTTATACTATCGGTACTCCGTTTGGCGAAGGCGGGATTCACTATTGCTTTTCTGAAAAAAATATTATGAAACCGAACTAAAGAAAACAAAAATGTCACTACGTTTATTTCTTAATAACTATCCTACGCCCGTCTATTTCTGGCCTTTATTAACTAAGAAGTCGAACTTCTAAAATTAATAAATAAACATCGATAAAATCCTACTTTTATGGATTGCTTTATTGTATATTCGCTTATGCTTCGCTCGGGTCTGTATTTATTTATAAAAGAAAGAAAGACTAGTTTATTTGTGATATATGAATCTTATTAATATTATAAATGCGAAAGTTTGTATGTTTGTTTGTTTGTTTATTTGTTTGTTTGTTTGTTACTCCTTCACGCAAAAACTGCTGAACCAATTTTCATGAAATTTGGCATACACATAAAAGGTAACTTGGATTAACACATAGGATAGTTTTTATCCCGAAAAAATTCCTACTGGATGCCGTGGGATGATTTTCCACGATATCGAAATTTACGCGGGTGAAACCGCGGGATTCAGCTAGTACAAATATACATTTCAAACTTAACTACCTAATCAGTTCTATATATCACAAATTGGTCCCAACTCAGTATTTGCCGATTCTCACCAGCACCCCTTCGTCCATGTTCGTAACTGTAGTTTCATAACCAGTTGCAAAAAAAGATTTTTCTTTACCAGCACTGGTCTTTCGTTATCGTTATCGTATTATTTTATTATCCGTTAAAAGACTGGTCTTTCGTTATCGTTATCGTATTATTTTATTATCCGTTAAAAGAGTATCCTATGCTATTTTAAAAATCTCTAAGAATATGTGTGTAAAATTTATGATGATCGAGTTTTGGTGCGAAGGCGTAACAAGCGAACTCACGTTCACATTTACAATATAAGCGGGGACTTATAATATTTTTACGTTATTTTATTTTTGGATGTCGCGGTGAAACGCATTTACGCGCCGCCACCGGTGCTTTCGGAGTCTGACGGCTTGTGACACGTGTCGCGTGACACGTGGCTGTGCTGGCATTACCCACTAAAACCACAGTTTGCCATCAGTGTTATTAATAAATTAAAAGATAAAAATCTCCGGCTGCTAACAACCGCTAAAAACACGACAAAATATTTATCACTGTGAGATCTATGGTGTGAGCGAGAGGTACGTCCTTTGTGACAAATCGGCTGCAATGATGCACTATCTCGTACTACTTTTTGTGGTTTTTTTTGATAAGGAGTAAAACAGAAAATGATAGATTCACCTCCCATAAACATCCGTAAAACTCGAGGCACGCTGCCGGCGTTTTAAATTTTGATATACGCAATCGTGGTATGTGACACCCTGTCATTTCTGCTTATTACGGAACTGGTATGATAAATCCTCACTTACTAAAGTAAGAGGTAGTGCCACACTGCATGCTTTATGCAGCCGAATTGGGCCGGCACGAGGAGAGGTAGCTCTCCAGGTGAGAGGAGAAAGGAGGGCAGCGCATCTGTATAACCTCTATGCGAACGTCTATGGGCCTTGGTAGCCATGAAAATTGCTCCGACTGGTCGTTTGCCCCATATACCATTAAAAAAAAGAGGATGCATTGTGTGGTTGTTGTTGTTAATGCTACATAGCTTACCTCTTATACGGAGTCTTGGACAGAACTTTTCCATCTTGATCTAAGAAGTATATGTGCTTCGACACCCCGTTTCTGTTCTGGGCGAATTCCTTGGAGTTTTCCTTGAAGAAGCGGAAGAGCGAGGGGTCCTCCGGCAGCTCCCAGGCCAGCGCCGCCGTGTTGCCGAACCACACGATGTCACCCACCTGTAGATATCCGTGGTTCTGGGTGCAGATAACTGGAAATATATTTTGCTTTGAGGGAGGCGAACGAAGTTGGACCCTTTAGCTACCGATATCAATAGACAGCAATTAAGGCATAGTGCTACATTGCATGCATGCAGCCGAATCGGGCAGGCACGACGGTGTATAAGTAGCCGGTGGCCCATGGAGGTGGGAGGAGAAAGGTGGGCAGCGCGTCTTTATAGCCTCTATACGGATGTCTGTGGGCGTCGGTAGTTATGAAAACGGCTTCCACTGCTCGTTCGCCCCCCCTATGATATTTAAAAAATCCGACGTGTTCTCTCCCTCGCTCTTCCTCTCCATTACAGGAAACTTATAGCTCAGACGACACGTGGCAATATAGCTGTGAGTATGTGTGTGTGTGTGTGTGTGTGTGTGTGTGTATGTGTATGTGTATGTGTATGTGTGTGTGTGTGTGTCTGTGTGTGTATGTGTATGTGTGTGTGTGTATGTGTGTGTGTGTGTGCGTGGCAGTATAATGACGATGTACCTCTCCGCCCTCCGGTAGTGCCGGTCCAATTAGGCCGCATTTCAGCATGACACTGCCACTTATTCGTTTCATCTTGTAGTAAAATTGTTCACTATTGTATCTCGTTGAAAGTAAAGTTTTCAAATGAGAGTGTCAGTTTATTTGATCTACATGTACTAACCTGGTGAAATTCGGTTTATATATGTAGAATTCGGTGATTACGTGTAAATAAGTATATAAGCACTTATGTAGTACTAGCTGTTGCTTTACCCGCGTAGATTATACCCCAAGGGATCCATTAGTGTTTTCCGGGACAGAAAATATCCATTTCATTCAAGGTAATAGGAAATGGGATATCACGTAATAATAAAGCAGATATTTGTGGTATAATCGATTACGAAAAAGAGGCCTAAAACTCTAAAGAACAGTTTTATATTTGTCTCTTTTTGTAACCTCAGATTTTCATTAGTTTTATTATTATTTTATTGTGTCTTAGATTTTCACAACATTTCACTCAGAGTTGGAACCGAAAGCATCGAAGCTTCGCTATCTACACGTTTTCTATATTCAATTAGAGAGACTAGAGACTTATAGACTAGCGTAGACAGAGGAAACTATGCTCCGTCTACGTAGACTAGAGATACAAATATTTTGGCAGCTCAATATTTCTCTATCTATCTCTACCTCTATAAACCAGGTACAACGATGGGTGTTTAAACGGGTTTTGGCCTACCACTCGTCTCACCAAATGCTATTCCTGTGGCGCTAGAATTTTTGATATGATCGCAGGAAGCCCGATAGTATAGCTATAACTTCAATAGATATAATATAGAACAGCGGCGGAACAACTTGCCCAATGAACTAATCACTTTGTCGCCATTGTAGTATTTGAACTGTCAACCGTACCCCGGCTTGGATAAATAGAATTAAAACAATTTGTACATTCCGTAAACATCACTCTAATATTCGACGAGAGTCTTGTCTGTATGTTTATTGATTTACAACTAACGCCTAGTCCTTTGTACATCCAAATTATAATAAATTTGACTTTCAAAGTCTGTCTTCAGATACTTGAATTAAGCCTTAGCGTAGTCTGAGATGTGCCATTGAATTTGATAAATTCTAATTTTAATATTTTAAGGCAATTTCTGTTTGGAGTCGAGATCTAACTATGTTACGTTGCTGTCAAAATCTTTATCAAATAACGTTTAAATATTTACAACATTTACAGATTATTTGATAAAGATTTTGACTTGGAGTGTATACTACTGTTGGATTAAAATATATTTCTTATATGTAGGAAATGAAATGGAATACCGCAAAAGGTAAAAAAAAGAAAGGCGCCACGTATACATGTAGTATACATGTGGCGCCTTTCTTGCCCTTTCAAGGGCCACCATAAATTCAAACACCGAACGAAACGGGATAGCGGTCTCTTTACCGCGGTAGCTCCCCGGTATTGCTGGATCATTAAGGCATCAATCCCAATTCTTGCCGCAAACAAACAGTAATAACACTTGCAATATATGTGCTTTTCACCAAATTCTTAAGTAGCTTGTCGCCGAGGTGAGCCTGTTGCTAACAGCTCCGGGGTAACCCCATCTTACTAGGTAGCTGAGGGCTCCAATGAGATTTTAGTGGGACAGAGTTCTGGTACTTCGGACAGTTTTTAAGTTCCCCTTCTTTAGGCAAGATAAAAAAATAACAAGGAAGTAACATTTTTCCGTTCGCGTTGCAAAGTAGGTATTCTACTCACCGTTTTCAGTGGGTTTTTTTCACAGGAAAGTAAAGGCATTCTTTACTTTCTGTGAAAAAATATCGTCTGCATAAATTATGCGAAAGTATATGGGAGGCGCAGGTAGTCGTGAAAACGCTTCAAGTGCTCGTTGCCTTTTTTGGTTCCTAATGCAGGGGAATACCTTTGGGTACGCTACCCAGGATTCCGGGTGACTCAACCGTATAGTTTCGGGCTCGGAATGGATTGCCCGTACCGACTAAACCTCTGCGGTGGCCTTCAGCCGCTATAATTGGAGGGCCCCGGATTTACAAGCAACAGGGTCCCTCCAGGGAAGTTTAGCCTCGGTGAAAAGGCCAGATTTCTCGTCCTCCTCTACGTGACAGCATCTTTGGGGGGAAGTGCTCGTTACCTCCCTTACACTTAGACAAATTAGTACAAATAAAAGAGCAGAGTTCATAAATAAAAATAAATAATCGCACAATCCTTTTCTGTCATGTGTCATCAATAAAGGATCCTTATTGGAGACGTCATTAGACGTGCCTCACGAATAAAGAATCCGTTCATTGTGAAGTACAACAATATAACATAACAAAAGACGATGAGGTAAAATAAAATATACGCTCTTTACAAATAAATACGAAGCTTACTAATATTATAAAGACGAAGGTTTGTAAGTATCCTTGTATTTGTTTACATAAAAACTTTACAATGGATTTATATGATAAAAGCCGCGTCCCACAGTTTCACCCGCGTAAATTTAGATCCCGTGGAAAATCGAAAATCATCCCATGGCATCCCAAAGGAACATTTTTTCGGGACAAGAACAATCCCTTGTTATTCAATGTTACTCGTTATATTGTGTCTGCCAAATTTCATGAAAATCGGTTTAACAGTTTTTGCGTGAAAGAGTAATAAACAAACAAACAAACATACAAACTTTAGCATTTATAATACAATTTATTTATATAGGATCAACATCTATGTCACCGGAATGACATAAAATACTTTGTGACTTTGTTTTTATTTTAGGTTCCACGGTAGAAAGAAAGAAAGAAAAAAATATTTAGTGATGGTGGTGAATGGTAGTTTTACGCATGTGAAACCACGGGGCACGACTGGTTTCACATATTTTAGGGTAGCTTTTTCCTGCGGTTTTGTAAGTGTAGATTTGAACTATAAAAATAAAATTTCCACCACGAGGGAACGGAAAGATGGTGTGTGTATAGGGGAGAGATTAGTTTACACAATTCACATTGAATTGTCGTTAAATATTGTCTTTTTTCCCGTCTGAAGAAGGGTAGGTACTGTTGGTTCTTTTGAACGTATTTGTCTATGTAGATTTATATGTAGTGATGTTTTAAGTTTACGAGAATATTACTCACTAGCTGGTGCCTGCGACTCCGTTCGTGTAGTGTAGTAATATTATAATCAAAGTGATTTGTTATTGTTTGCTTGAAGTGTGCCGAAATTCGGATTTCCCGTAGTAATGGGAGATTGTACTGCAGTAAAAAGTGTTTTTGATATATACCAGGCTCAGTATCTATACACTACAAAAAGTTTCATTCGAATCCGTCCAGTAGTTTCAGAAATTATCCCGAGCAAACAGACAAACGGACAAACAGACAAACAAAAAAATAAAAATCAATGAAAAGTGTTCTAATACTATTTTAACATCGCCCCCAATTAGTTTTCGTAAATATATTTAGTGAACGGACACACGAATTTTGCGGTTTTATTATATGTATAGATATTATATGTATGTACCTATAGATTTATTATATGTATGTATAGATTACAATAAAACAATATTAACGGATTTTGTTGCGGTTCGTTTAATTATTTTATGTCCACCACGTTTCAGAATCTCTAAAGCAACCATTGTCACTGGTGGGTTGTAAAATAATTCGATTTACTGCGATATATTGCGTTAAATTTGATTTATTGTAAAGGTTTATATGTTCTTGTCTTCACGGCGGCTTAATAAATTTTAACGAGTAAAATGTCGTTCCGTTCGTCTTGAGTTCAATTCATCTTCACTCACGTTAAAACATCAGGAACATTGAAAATAAAAATCACATTGGACATATTTTTTTGAGGTTATTTTTTTACTGTAAGCATTAAGAGCGGTATCGAAATATAAGAATTTGAATAATTTTCACAATATATCATTTTGTTTGTTTATAGTTTTAAATTGAATAAAATAAATTGCCGCAATACGTCCATGATTTATATGCCTCAAAAAGTTTTAAATATATAAAAAACATTTGAAATATGTATAGTTGAAATAAAATTGCATTAATTACAATTGACTTTAATCTTATAACAACAAGAAATCACTTACCCAGTTGAAATGAGCTGCCATCTGGAAACGTTAAATATCTTTTTCTTCTCGAGAGGACCTTTGATGACCCTTCCCCTTTCAACTTGCCTAAAGATGTATTTCCTTCGAGTGCCAATACAAACTCCGCCACCAGAAATATTAATACAACCCTCAGCTTTGTACGCATTGTCTGAAATAATATCACGATTTAAATTACATTTTAATCTCTCCGCGATTTTTCGTTCAGAATATATAAATAATATATTTGCGTTCGTTTAGATTTGAAATAATAATCACGATCTTATATAAAATAACTTCTTTAGTTTACGCGATTATTGTAATACAACTGTTTCAACGGATTTCTACTGATGTGATTACATCCCTGACCAAGGTAAAGCTTCTAAATCGTCGGGATTATAAAATAGTTAAAAAAAAACCGAGATAAAATCCGTTACATACATATTATATGACATACATAGTACATAGTAACGTTTTTTTTTTGTACATTTTCGGAAGGGCAAACAGAAGAAAGTCATATGCATAACTATGCGGATGTCTTTGGATGAAGATATACGACTCGGTCCGCGAGTTTGACCCCTTATTAAGTAAATAACGTAGGTACTTACTGCTGAAACGAAATTAATTTATTTACAGAGGGTAAATACTTGAACTTGATTATGGTGAGTATTGCAAGTAATACAGTGAAAAATTATAAATGTTGCTTACCTATTTAATATTCCTTCCTTATACAAGAGTTATTAACATTTCAGTTTTTACCTGAAAACATGAATATTTACGAATTAAAATTCACAAAATATTCTAATGGATCCAATATAAATAATACAGTACCTATACACAAAAAAACCTTTACGAATCAAGTTCTATATATAAAAGTATTAATTATACCCACCTGCAATATTTATTTAGTTTCTTTAAATGGTGAATTCACTTTTAATGTAGAACACTAAAATTAAGACTTTTTATAAAAAAACTATAATATATCCTTTTTTTTCCATTCATTTTATCACTTTCATAAATAAATAATAACAGTGTTAATGTATTGTTAACATTACTAAGCTGTATTGTTAGCTTTATATAAAACAATAATATACCTTTCTATAATCAAAACCACACAACCTAATATAAATTCATGACTGACCTTATCGACCAGACAAAAGCAAATGTTGGATAAACAATGGAGTCAAACTTATTGTCGACTCGTACATTCGTCGACCTCTACAAATATATTTACACCAGTTTACACTATTAAGGTACAGTTACTAAAGAAGATTGCTCTAAGATAATTATGACTGTAGCGCTAAATTCTTTAGCTGAACTAGAATTTTCCTCACCCAGTGTGTATTAGTTGTAGAATGTAGAGCATGTACTACTTATTATCTGCTTTAATTTTGTTTTATTCGTAAATCACAATCGTAAAATTACATTATTAAAATACGTTATCACTTAAAATTTGACAATCATAAAAGATAGACAAAAATTGCTTTTCACCACTAATAAAATATACCTATTACATTTAGATGTGTTAATAGTTCGGCTTACTAACTGATAACTACTTATAAATAACACAGTAATATACATTTTACGCTTCTTTGGAATATACTAATATTTCACATTTAACATTTTCAACGTGGATTCTGTCGATTTTCTCACAATTATTTACCGTTCTTCCGTCTACCGATTGTGCTGAAATTTTGTACTTTTGTTGATCCAGTGACAATGTCACTAGGTGGACCATATTAGCAGTGATCTCAACTAGGATTTAATGGGTCCTTTGTAACGAAATGAAGTAGACTCTTCTGGGTTTGCTTCGTTGCTTTGTCATAAGTATTCTTGGAGAAAAAAAAAAGAAAAAAGGACCAGGTTCGTTTTTTATTTTACACTTATTAATAATTAATTTGCATCAAGTTTATTGTTTTGATAATGACCCCGATGTTTTGTTGTTATTTTGTTGTTCGTGGCTAAATAAAATATTTAAAATAAGATATTAATTAATTAATAAATAATTAATTATTAAATAAGCAATAAAATCCTCAAAACTACATTTTTAATTTTTCAACTTCCAACAACGTTAGGATACAAATTTAAAAATAATTTCGTGCTTACCAGCAGTGCAAGAGTGTAAGGTAGTTCTTCTCGTATTCTCTTCAATCTTAAAGTTAAACCTTTTTAAGAGACCTGTCCTAATAAAATAGAAAATAGACAAAAAAATCTCGAAAATATACATGGCGTTTGTACGAGACAACTCACTTAAAGATTTAAATATATATTGTTTCGATAGATATACCTACCTCTTACACCAGAAGGGAACTAAGTAGATTCAAATAAAACCAATTGAGTATATTATATACAGTTTATTGGTTTATAAAAATTAAAGGGATTATAATATGCATGAAATATGATATCGAGGGCTATTTGGTTTAAGCGACATTTTTGCAACTTTACAGCCTTTTAAAGTTTGAAATTTCGAAATAAAATTCATAACAAAAAAACTTCTGCAGTTTTTTAAACGGGGTAAACTGCATTGAAATTTAATTAAAAATATCTAGTTGTTGATGCTATCAAATAAAGCGGACCTTTATTTACAAACATAAATGTCGCTTAATACAACGTGCCCTTTTTTAGAGACAGGAAAAACGATTTAAGTGACTTCATAACTACAACTGGCTACAGGGGAAAAAATTAAGCGACAACGCATTCTATTTACAAAGTAAACCAAAATGTATGTAGTAACCAGGATATATGGCGTGGAATAGATGCAGCTAAAAGAGTTTAAGCGACGACCCATATCGTATTTGGGTGACGGACAAATGGTTTAAGCGACATCACACCGTGTGATTAGGGAAGTCAAAATGATTCAAGTTACTTCTTAATAAAATTTAGAAACAGGAAAAACACTAACTCTTATTCACTTATTTATGAGAGATAGGGTGACTGGTTTATATCTCGGTTATTAATATGATGGTATGGTTCAAGTAAATGATTTAATAAAAAATGCAAAATCCACGTCGTTTAATACACTTCCACTTTGGAAACGATACGAAATTAGCATTGTATGAAACGCCAAAAAAGTGCTCCGATTTTAATGAAACCGGCATCAGTCGACGGAGAAAAATTCGCTGATTCCAAAAATGTATATACCTAACTTAATATCACCTAAAATGTCGCTTAAACCAAATAGCCCGTTACCCCTCGATATGTTTATATAATATATTATTTTTAATATTGATCTCTTCTTAGTGACGGACATAGTGATGGTTGTACTAAATGATTACTTTGTCATTAGTGATTAGTACTACTAGACATTAGTCATTTCTGAACTCTGCATTTGGTGTGTCACTAGAATTTTTCAGACAGGCAGCTTTGCACGCAATGCATTCATTTCCATGCAAGATCTAAATACTATTTTATCATAATCCGTTTAATTAGTACTAAAATTATATTTTCGAAGAAGGGAATCATAAATTGTAATTTATTTGAAAGTCTTCACATCCTGGATATCGTTGCGAACAGTTCTCAGTTTCTACATGTGCAGCGTCATATTCCTTATGCATATTAGAACCAAACTCCTTACCCTTCGGTAACCTAAAACAAGAGAGTATATCATTGTAATTCGCACATGGCTATAAAAAACTAAAAACTTTAATATTAACTATTTTAACTCTATTTCTTCACATAGGAGAAATATCGTTTAACCCGTGCAATCTCTTCATCCTAAGCAGAGCAAAGCTCTTCATCCTACTCGATTTTAGTAATATAAAAAGTCTAATATAAAATAAAATGATTGTTAGCTTATTGGTCTGAATTTATATCGGCATCACTGACTTCTTATTACTTTCTTATCCGACTTGATTACTTCTTTCATAACTGATATATAGACACAGATAAACACTAAATTTTACATATAAAAGCCCTTTTTATTTAGTTGAAATACCTTAAATATTCCAAGATTTGAATGAAATACACTAGACATCCAAAGGGATGAAATTCAAAGCACTTGTATCCGCGGAAACATTTCAGAAATTTTATTCTCAATAGTGATGTAACTACCATAGATATTTTATTGATTATTGGATTTAATATATTTCTTTTATAAGCGTAGTAACTTTTGTTTTATTTTTAATGGTATAATATACTTATAGTCTTCTAAAATCTTCTTTATTCAGAAATAGATTTGCAGTCGCTCGCTACACTCACTCATGTAAAAATATCACCATAAAAGTAATATTAAATTACTTTTCATAGTCGATTAAAGTTATCTTAGAGGTATGTCTTATGTTTGGGTCCGCATCTATATCTTTGCATCTATATATTTCTCCACTGGTTTAGATATGAAAACAAATAAATCTTATATGATTTTATTTAATTATTAGACGGGTAGAGCACACATGACCACATAGATACAATCTCAGATTTTTTCAAAGTCATAATAATCGTTATATATATAATATAAGTCCAAAGATATTATAATAAAGATATAATATTTATTACGACATACAAAAATTAGAGATGTCACCTTTATGCTATGTCCAATATTGAATTAATAAATTTTAAAAAGTTGTTAAAGAGCGTTAGTGTGGTAAGGCATACTATAAGGTAACAGATTTTATGACACATACCACACCTTGGGATTAGTACCCTCCTCCCAGGCTGTTTCTGTACCATAATTATTGTAAAATGACACAATTTGTATATCATTTATAATATCCAAATGTATTTGTATTTTGTATATTTTTACTTTTATATCTCATCACATAAGGCCCGCTGAGTTTGTTTCGCTGGTTCTTCTCAGGACAGGGTTAAACCGGTGGTGGATGTAATTTTTGACGTTCAAAAAGTAATTTCTGTAATTCTATTTTGAATAAAAACTTTTTCATTTTCATTTTCATAGCATTTTAATCATACGAGTAATAATGACTGAATATTTGTTTACTATATTATTTTTTGTGAGTATTAGACATACTATTATATCGGGTACTCAATTTTTGAATTGACGCATTCACAAAAACATTCTAACCAGGTATTACTTTATGCAAAATAATACCACTATTTTCATAAAATCTATCGATATCGATAAACCGCCTATAATAATCGCCACCTCCCTCTCTAACACAACTTCATACTTACGTAAAGACAACTCGAAGGAGCTCTTGTAGGAATGTGCCTTGTCTAGTACCAGCCAGCGCTGATTCGCATAGTTTATAAAGAACGCATTGTCGGCCATCGCCGCCGAGCCTGAAATTGAACAGACGATAGGCATTCTCATAATTTGTAATAATTTTGCCAGTTGAAGATATTTAATAAGAGTTGCCGTTGGGACAATCCATGACAAAAATTTGTTGTCAGTATTTCTCGAATTGTGCAGTCTATTCTAATTGTAGATTATTTATACCCTTGTAAGGGTGTGGTTATATGCAGTCTCAGCAAAGGAAATTTCCAATAGGGTACAAAAAATTGACTCAAAACTTCCGATAATAATTAGGATGCTCCCGAAAAAGAAGTGCTGTCAAAAAGGCATGTCCTATCCTGTGAAAAAAACTATATTTTCATGTACGTTTCATTCACGTACCTATAAGGTACCTATGAAAATATAGTTTTATGTATGCATCTAGGTACTGTGATTTCATGATTCAACGAATATTATTCACTTCATTCGAATTTACAAGTTTGTATTATAATTTTTAATATCGCTGAAATAAGCATATTGTTAAAA
>LUGF01039005.1:209723-226032 GCA_001625245.1 Calycopis cecrops | reverse complement strand
ACATTAACTTGGTCTTAGTCCGATTCATCTGAAGTCCAACCTCAAGACTTGCCGTGCTCAGTTCCTGTAGCATCTCCTGGAGTTCATGTGCTGTGGGAGCAAAAAGGACAATATCATATGCAAAACGCAGACTTGTAAGGCGTTTGCCATTGACATCAATGCCTTTTGTTGCCCAGGACGTGGAAAGGGTCTTAAATACCTCCTGGAGGACTGAAGTGAACAGGATCGGCGAGAGCGGGTCGCCCTGGTATGGGTATTATAGTAACAATTAGATTTTTACATACATCTGCTGTCACAAGGGTTGTAGACATAAGTCTGTTTAGTAGCATCCATTTTAGTATGTTTAAGTCAGAATGTACGTTTAATATTTTTTAAATACTCACAATGTAGCGTTGTCGAGTACCGTCATTGTCACTTCACAGAAATGTTACCTACACCTTCACGTACGCGAGCCTTACAACACGAAAAGTAACAGCACAGCCCTCACTTCAAGCTGACGTTAGCTAAGGGCGACCGCACACACGAGATTTTTAGACGATTTTGCGATTGCATCGATTCAGTCGCGCGACTTAGCTACTCTCTGCGATCGGTCGCATTAGAGTCATGTAAATGCTATGTAGGGTAGTGGTCGTGTACCGTCATTGTCGCTCGTCGATCATGTAAATGCAATGTAGGGTAGTGGTCGTGTACCGTCATTGTCGCTCGTCGATCATGTAAATGCAATGTAGGGTAGTGGTCATGTACCGTCATTGTCACTTCACAAAAATGTTACCCACACCTTCACGTACGCGTGCCTTACAACACGAAAAGTAACAGCACAGCCCTCACTTCAAGCTGACGTTAGGTAAGGGCAACCGCACACACGAGATTTTTAGACGCGGCGACCGGCGATTTTGCGACTGCGTCGATTCAGACGCACGACTTAGCGACTCTCTGCTCATTTGCAGTAGAGTCGTGCGAATGCATCGATGCATATCGCGATCTCGCGACTGCGTTTAAGCGTTAATTGACATTAATAGACATACATTAGCAACTAAATCGCCACGTCTGCCATCTTGAAGTGTGCGCTCCCCACGTCTAGTCGCTGCATTCAGCTTCTAAAAAGCGACTAATGGTCGCCGCACACTTATCAACTCGGCAAGAGATCGTAACTGTATCACCTCGAGCCGGTCAGTAAGTATGAAACTTCATACTGCAACGCATACTAATGGGAAACGTAACGTAATCGTGTCGTCTTCGCTTTTTTAGGCGAGGCGTTTACGATTCCTTTCCGAGTTGATAAGTGTGCGGCGACTTTAAGTCGCCGGTCGCCGCGGCAAAAGTCTTGTGTGTGCTGTCACTCACCAAGCGAGAGATTTTCAAAAGCGAGTTTAATTCCGAAGGGCAATAACGTCATAATACAAATAAAAATTATAATTTAGCCACATTTAAGAAGTATTCTCCTATTTTTTTCTGGAAACGTGACAGTATCCTACAATCCCGAATTTCAGTTGGTAGGTATCCATCCCTATTATAGGTACACATTATAGTTCATCAAATTAATTGATATTTTTTGTATCACAAATTGCGTTTCAATTGCCCAGTCGTGTAGGAGTTTTTTGAGGTTTACGTACAAACACATACGCATCATCATTAATAATTATGTTTACACAAAAAGTCATTTGGTAATGTTTGGTGATCAGATTATATTTGGTATAACATCTCCTCCTCTCTAGTTATACAAGAAGTTCATTAGTTCGAAAAATAATTTAGACATTTTCTGCCTCCAATGCTCACAAATAGTATAGGTAAGTAATGTTATCTAAAGAAAACAGCAGTTGTGAGGATACTTAAAAAAGGGGTGAATTGCCTCAACGATGCATCCCACAAAGTCACAAGTATGTGCCTTTTTTTCTTTGTATTGCAGTCCATAGACACCTGTGGGCATAATTGTGGATTATTGGCAACGTTCACCCCGATCGATGGATGCGTATTTATGTATTCTAGAAGAAAATATGCTTACAAGTAATGGCGTGGCGATATCTATTGGTAGAACACCAAATAAATTATCCCAATAAATTAAAAGTAGCTTTATTGTTATGGTGAACAAAAAACAACTAATATCAGAAACAATCTAACATAATTCATGGCTCGACCAACTTTATATACAGCGCTTAATCAAATATTGTATCCATAATATTAAACATATTCAATTTGCGGCAAGCGGTGCATTTAAGCCGACAAGAGTTCCCTCGCATTCTGAATACAAATCAGAGCACGGTCTTGTGGCGTAGTGCGCGTCGTCGTACTCCTCACCGTCGATGCCTTTATATTTTGGAAGCCTGGCAAATAAAGAATAAACTTGTTAATGAATACGTCATGTAATGAACTAATAATATATAAGAATGGATATGCGACATCAGTATAACAGAGATTTAACGGTCTAAAAAGATATAACACTCAGAGAAATATAAGTTATATTTTATCTGAGTAGATGTCTTTATATTTTGGAAGCCCGGCAAATAAAAAATGAGCTTGTTAATTAATACGTCTTGTAAATGGGATTTTTGTCTAAACTGAGAAAGAATGCATTGGACCCGGACGTTATGAACTGATAAAATATAAAAATGGGTACATTAAATCCTGTCGCATTTTTTTTCAATAATAATTGAGCACCTTATTCCTCTGAGTCGATGCCTTTATATTTTGGAAGCCCGGCAAAGAAAGAATAAGCTTATTAATTAATACGTCATGTGAATGGGGATTCTGGTCTGTATGGAGAAGGAATGCATTGGACTCGGACGTTATGAACTGACAAAATATAAAAATGGGTACATTAGATCCTGTTGCATTTTTTCAATCATTGAGCATCATATTCCTCTGAGTCGATGCCTTTATATTTTGGAAGCCTGGCAAATAAAGAATGAGCTCGTTAATGAATACGTCGTATGAAAGAAATTTTGTGCATATAGAGAAAGAATACATTGGACGCGGGCGTTATGAACTAACAACATATTAGAATGGTTATGCGGTATCAGTATAACAGGGATTAAACGGTCTAGTGAAGTCGTAGGTGGCGTTATATTTCTCTGGGTCGATGCCTTTACATTTTGGAAGCCTTATAAATAATATATAAACTTGATAATGAATACGTTAAGGAAGCGAATGTTTCTCTATATGGACTACGGGTGCCATATATTCGGGCGTTATGAACTTACAACATATAAGAATGCGTATGCGGAATCAAGAGACAGAGACTTTGAGAGACGTCAATGTCTATATATTTGGGAGCCTGGAAAATAAAGAATCAACTTGTATAATGTATAGGAATTCTTCATGTGCATAAGATTTTTTCTTCATATAGAACACGCCTGCATTGGACTTGGCCGTTATGAACTAACATTATATAAAAAATCAGTATACGGGAACGTAATCATAGCGACATTTACAACAGCAACGTTGGTTAGCAATTAACTATTATCCAAACGTAATGCATATAAAGAAAGAGACTGGCGTAAAGTGACAGCTGTGATGTCGTGTTTCGTGCCGGTGGGAGGAAAAAGGAGGGCAACGCATCTGTTTAACCTCTATGCGGATGTCTATGGGCGTCGGTAGTCATGGAAAAGGCTCCCATTGCTCTTTTGCCCCCTAGTTCATAAAAAAAATGTATCAGCTTCTTCACGTGACTGCTGTATACTCTCTAATACTACTGAAGTAAAAAGATAAGCGTGGTAGGGCGTTACGCTGATGGCCATTACCCTGGAGTTAAACGACTCCGTATGACACCTTTTCACTTTTCATAAGCTTTTTCGAACACGCTTTAATGGTCGCAGCAACTCAACTCGGAAAGGGATCGTAACCGTATCACCTCGAGGCGGTCAGTATTCTTTGAATGAATCTTCATACTGGAACGCACACTAATGGGAAACGTAACGTAATCGTATCTTCTTCGCTTTTCTAGGCGAGACGATCCCTTTACGAGTTGATAAGTGTGCTGCGACCATCAATCGTTCATTAAAGAGAAAACTCCAAAAAAAGAAATCTTGTCGAAAAACATAACAAAATAAATTGACCTTTATTTATTACCAGACTTTATTTTATACATGCCGATTCGTGCCTATTCCATTGAGAGTTAAAAATAAAAAAAATTCAATTGTAAAAAAAAGCCTATGTTACTTTCTGATACTATAAATTTTTAATGAAAGAATTGTTCAAATGAGTTCAATAGTTTTAGCGTCTCTTCGAAACAAACCGACAAATAAATCTTTGCACTATAATATTAGCATCACTACATAGTATAAAACAAATTGGCCTTCACCGTCTGTGACACCGTAGATCTTTAAAATTACGCAACAGATTTTAATGGGATTTTTTTGATATACATACAACAGGAAAGCTTTTATGTATAGATAATAATTTTATGTTTGAAGTTCATAATTCTCGCGGGCGAAGCTGCGGGCTGAAACTAGTAAAAGATAAAGGCTGAAAGTTACTCAGCACTGTATGCACACTGTAAGTTAGAGCTAAGAGCTTTTCTTATCTATATCAGACAGCCCCGCTAACTCTAGCTTTAGCTGTTCAGATTAGCATATACCTGCCAGACTATGAATCAAACTTCATAGTAACATCGTTTCTACTTACCTTGAGGTATGCACCGAGCGACTCTCAATTTTATAAAATGTTGGTTCTATATTTACGTGGTTCTATATGGAGAGCTTTCGTCCATTATCTATATATTTCGGCGTAAAAGGGAATGGAAGGCTAGTGCTTTAATAAATGCAGGTGCACTTTAATAGTAAGTAAGCATTTGCGTATATTTCCTTTTTTTATAGCATAGGAGGCAAACGAGCAGTTGGGTCACCTGATGTAAGATTATCACCAACGCCCACAGACATCCGCAACACCAGAAGTCTAACAGATGCGTTGCCGACCTTTGAGAAAAACAAACTTTTTTTTTCAAGACTACCGCCGCCCATAGACATCCGCTAGAGGCAATACAGATACGCTGTCCTCTTTTCTCCTCCCACCTCCATGGGCCACCGGCTTCTTAGAACGCACGAACGCTTCAGCACAGCTGTCACTTTACGCCGATCTCGTGTAAGCGAGAGGTACCTCCCCGGTGGCGTCGGCCCAATTTGACTGCAAGCATACAGCATGGCACTATCCCTTACTGTATTACAATCAGTTAATGTTTCAGAAGTCAAGCTCAGCGGCAGATTTTTGTGATTTATTGTCTTTTTATGCTATGAAATTAAACTAAATCGTTTTGAAATATATTAAGAATCCCTTTAGATCCGTTTAGGAAACTACTACAGCATGAAAACCATTATATTCTTAGAGGATTCACCAGCTGAAGATTGACAATGTCTATTGAAAAATATTGTGGTATTTTTTTATAGTATAATGAGCAAACGAGCGATCGGAGCCGTTTTCACGACTACCGACGCCGATAGACATCCGCATAGAGGTTACACAGATGCGATGCCCCCTTCCTCCTTGTCCCTGTAACACCGGCTACTTACGCACCATACGAAACGCGACAGCACAGTTGTCACTTCACGCCGGTTTCATGTAAGCGAGCGGTAACTTCCCGGTCGTGCCCAATTCGGCTGCGTACAGCGGGGCACTATCTCCTACTAATATATCGATCGTTATACGAATCTTTCGTCTGCTTTTCTCGCAACAACGACCTAAGAGTAATAGAAGTGACATTATTTTAAATTAGATACTTACGTGAGAGTAGCCCTTATGATCTCTTGCACAAATGAACCTTGTCTCTGAGTTCGCGTCTGACCCATTTCACACAGCGCCTTGAGGACGCAGTGCCGTCCGTTGGTTCCGAGTCTGAAATAATTATCATGTCACCGTCAGAGGACGTTCCTTGCAAAATTGTATTTGTATATTTAAGATCGATGTAATGGTAAATACGTCGCGTTTCGTTAGTCTTATATGATTTTTTTAACTACCAACGCCCATAGACATCCCCATAGAGGTTATACAGATGCGCTGTCCTCCTTACTTCTCCTACGGCCATGGGCCACCGGCTACTTACACACCGCACGAAACGACACAGCTGTCACTTTACGCTGCTCTCTTATGAGCAAGGGTTCCTCCCGTTTCGGCCCAATTAGACTGCGTGCAAGCATGTGTGGCACTACCTCTTTCTAAAATAGATAGTTTCAATAGGCCCATTACATCAAATTTACAAATTAATAAGATGTAAACATCATTATCATCACATTCATGGAATCCTATGTAACACTTTTTTATACTATGAAGGGGCAAAAAAGCAGTAAATATCCACATAAAAGTAATGCAGATGCTCTTTGCCTCTTTCCACTTCCATGGATCCCCGGAAACAGACACACTGCTCGAAATATTACTGTCACTTTAGCAATGAAGCATGAAATCATCTCTTCCTACTTTGCTTAGTCTAATCACAGAATATTATTTTTAAGCTTGTCTTAATCTGTAATAAAGCTACATAATCTAAATGCTCGATAAAGGCTAATTTCACAAAATACAATGTACAACAGTAGAAAGTAGATACATAAATCTAATTTAATAAATAAAAATGTATTTACACAACTCCGCAAGTACATTTCAAATGCACAAAATGAAATATAAAATAAACCCCAAAGTCCTTCAATAACGCATTAAGTACGCGGATATAAAATTGTAAAACCGACGTACCCTTCCAAAAGTATTTCCATTCGGGTATAAAGAGCCATTCGACTGCTCCTATGGAACTCGACGCTTTTCCCGTCCGCGTGCGCTCGCAGAAAGTCCCTCTTATGTTTCGCATCGTGCATCTGTTTTCTGTTTATTTTAAATTCCTCCGTTACCTTTTCGACGCTACGCTTTGCGAATGCCGGATTCACTATTGGCTTCCTGTAAAAATATTTCCGTTCGTGTGTTGATTTTTGTCGTTTATTTAAGTTTGAGGCGATTACGTGGAATTGGAGTTCATTGCTGTTATGTCGTTTATAGTTTTAACGTGTATTGTTTTTTTGTCGTTTTTATACATGCAACTGTTAAAATTTTTATTTTGACTCTTTTCAATGAATGTGCTACTAAATTGTGTATGAGAAAGAGACAAAAAGCATAGCTCTTTTTCACTTTCTCATTCATAGTTTACCTAATTACACTACATAGGAAAAAAAGCACTTTCTGCCGTCTGTGTCTGCATGCTTAGATCTTTAAAATTACGCAACTGATTTTGATAAGATTTTTTTCCATAGATAGAGTGATTCAAGAGCAAAGTTTATTGGTATGTATAATAACATTTTTGAAGTCCGAAATCCACGCGGGCGAAGCTGCGGGCGTAAGCTTCTATATTACAAATACATATCATTCAATCTCCTTACTGGAGTCAGTGTCGTATTTAAGTGATGTTGTTACTTCTTTTATAATCTGAAAACATGTAGATATCCGATAAAATTGCAGAACGTAATTATTTATTGTACCTACTGATTCTTGCAATTATATATTTTTTATATTTTAATTTCTTGTATAGTAAGTTGTATAGTAAAAAGTGATCTATATGAATTATATTTTGAATACATTTTCATTTCATTTCATTTTCATTTACATTTCACTTTCATTTTATTTAAAATCTACTACTAGATCGATCTATACAATGTATTTGAGACTCTCAAAGCTATAGCTATAGCTCTATTCGAGTTATCAAAAGACGCATCAAAGACGCATTAATTATTAAATATTACCTTTTGTAAGGTTCATGGTGTATAACCTTTCCGTCATAATCCGTATAATATATCATCTTGGTGTCCATTCTCCTGTGAAGAGGATCTGCTCGGTGCATGAAGGGAGAATAAGGGTCCTGAGGGAGCTCGTATGCCAGCGCAGCTGTGTTACCCCACAGGAGTATATCCCCAATAACTGCCAGCATTGGGTAAGTGACGCAGAAAACTGGAACACAGACAGAACATCTTAGTAATAGGTAGTGCTATGATGCATGCATGCAGTCTAATTGGGCCGGCACGACCGGGGAGGTATCTCTCGCTTACTTAATACCGGCCTAGAGAAACAGCTGTGCTGTCGCGTTTCGTGCGGTGTGTAAGTAGCCGGTGGCCCGTTAGTCGAGGAGGAGGGAAGAGGAAGGAGTGCAACGCATCTGTATATCCTCTATACGGATGTCTATAGGCGTCGGTAGTCATGAAAATGGCTCCGACTGCTAGTTCGCTCATTATGCTATTAAAAAAATGGTACTTCAAGTAAATACTAATTAGTGTTGGCTGGTCTAATTTCAGCAAGGACTATCTCTTCAAACACTGCCAGTAATCTTAATTGTACTCTAGAGTGTGTGTGTTTGTGTAATCTCTATTCGCCTATACCTATTTTGATTGCCGTCTCATCTTACTAATTGATCCTACTAATATTATAAATGCGAAAGTTTGTATGTTTGTTTGTTTGTTTGTTACTCCTTCACGCAAAAAGTGCTGAACCGATTTTAATGAAATTTGGCATACACATATATAGGATAGTTTTGGATTAAGATGTCATGATATGATTTTCTATTTTCCACGAGATTGAAATTTACGCGGGACGCTCCGTCCTCCTCTCTCCTACCCCTCTAACGGGACACCGGCTATTTGCCGCACAAAACGCGACAACACAGCTGTCACAGCTGTCTTTACGCCGGTGTCGTGAATACGGGAGGTACCTCCCCGGTAGTGCCGGTCCAATTAGGCTTCATCCATGCATGCAGCGTAACACTACCACTTACTAAATGTGTCTTACTCATGTGAACGGAAAGTACCTCCCTCCTGACCGGCCCTCTTATTAATACCGATAACCATAGGCGTACCGAGGGGGGGAAGGGCGGGTTGGGGTAGCTAACCCCCTGGATTTTCTAAGCCTCCTACATACTATCAATAAGTACTACTTCAAAATCCGATTTGCCTCCCCTGGCTCAGAACCTGGGTACGCCCCTGCCAATAACAATAACCCGACCAGCAAATCGAATCAAAGTTGTGTAAAAAACAGGAGAAACTCCTATTCAGAAGTTAAGCGCTAACTAGTAAATTACCGCACAGAAACCAGCGGTCAAACCGTGAAATGCGCTATAAATTTAATACCTCCAATTAAGTCGATACAAACTTGAGGTAAGTTGTTACTTAATGAATTTAAACTCAAACTGGCCACTAAAAGCTGTCTGGAAACACAGATATAAATCTATTTTAAAAGTAGCTGTTTCTCTAAGTAAGGTTTCCATTTTTTATGGCATAGGGGTCAAATGAGCAGTCGGAGCGATTTTCATAACTACCGTCGCTCGTAGACAAACGCATAAAGATTATTCTGTAAATTAAACACTTTATCGTCATTTTGTGTCGGACATGGTAGTGTTAAGTTCGTAGTGCAGCTTGAACCGGCATTGGTGTTCTGTGATGAATAATTCACAACGACAGCCCTCGTCCCTACGCAAATGAAATAAACACAATTAACACAATAAACTTCAACAAAGCCAATTATGTGCCCTCAACTATTGTACAGCGCGACGCCCTGTTTATTGGCACGTGTAAGTTTGCGACGGTTGTGAAATATGTGTACAAAGGACAAGATAACTTTTAGACAACACCCTAGCTTCCGCCCGAGCCTTCGCGTGGATTTTGGACTGGAAAATATAGTTATGATATATATATAAACCTTCCTCTTGAATCACTCTATCTATTAAAAAAATCCCATCAAAATCGGTTGCTTAATTTTAAGAATAGAAGCATACAGACACACAGGCGGCGAAAAGCGACTCTGTTTTATACTATGTAATGATGACATATATTTATATAAATGTGATTAAATCTAAACCTAAAAGGTGTGATAGTTTTTTTTATAAATTTAAATGGCACGAGGTAGTGCTAAGATGCATTGCACGTGCAAAAAGATGGCTCGATGATTTTTTTTAGATTCTTTGATATAACATAATATATTTAAATTACTGTGTCAAAACCCAAGCGTAGATGTTATAGTTTTTTTCGTAAAGTGTACAACAAGACGGGTATTGTTGTCGGATAGTGTAATAGCTAGATTTATTCGCTCCAATTATAGTTACAATGTGCGTGTCGAATTTCGTCTACGGTCATCATAATATTATGAGAGAAAACATACAAGTTCTCTCTTTATTAACATTCTAATTCTCCTATTTTAGTGACACGACCATCGATCGATAGAAAACGGGCTCAGGACTGGCCGCTTAACGGTCTCTCCAAGGCACGAATACGCTAATTATGGTAGTAACTAACCACATCACAAGCTGTATAGCTTTGACTGCTTGTTTGTACCTATACTATAAAAACAGTGCTTACCCAATTGTAGAGAACTTCCTTCGGGAAATATCAAAAACCTTTTCCTCCTTGATAACACCCTTGTTTCGTTCGAAACCGTATCATTGGCAAATCCTTGCACAAACACAATAAAAGACAACATTGTAAGAACTTTACAATATCTCTTAACAATCATTGTATTATTTCAATACAATATTGATATCGATAATATTCATTTATTGTTTTATTATTTCAATTGAATATTGAATATTCAACGGAATATTGATATTGGCAATATTGAATATTACTTTCACACGGCGATTTGGGGTAATACTAAGAGCAAGCTTATGTTCTTTCTAGCATCGGATTCTTAAAACGTTAATCACGAAATACAAACACACGGACCGCTATATATTATGTACATGGTGTTTCGAAATGTTGTTGCATTTTTTTAATTTTTACCCATTGCAATTGGAGGGAAGAAACAAAAGAAGGCAACGCATCTTTTTTTCTTATTTTATAGTATAATGAGCCAAACGAGCATCATCATGACATAGACATCCGCGCAGATGCGTCGCCGTCCTTCCTCGCCCCACCTTCATGGGCCACCGGCTACTTACACATCGCACAAATCTGCGTATCAATTGTGCAAATTTGATGAAGGTTCCGATTGCTTTGACACAAACATAATAAATGATAAGAGAATTTATACACGAGGGGGCAAACGAGGAGTCGGAACTTTTGACGACTACCGGCTCCCCTTCAAAGGGTCACCGGAAAATCATAAATCGCACGGAACGCGACAGCGCAGCTGACACTTTACGATATGTGGGCGAGAGGTACCTCCCGGGTCTCCACGCGACCCCAATACGAAGTGACATCTCACACGGCTAAATATATTATATTAAAATTAGGATTCTACCCTAAGCGCTAAGTAATTCATTGCGAAATATGTTACAGTTATAAAAAAACTCCGCTCTTTTTCCAATATTTACACTTGTTTAGTATTTTATGTACACGTTTTTTAATAGTATAGGGAAGGCAGACGAGCAGTCGGAGCCATTTTTACGATTGCCGACGCCCACTAATATCCTCATAAATAAATTGTTATTCCATTCTATTCATAGAGGTGATACAGATGAGTCGCCATCATCGAGTCCCCACTCCGCTACAGGCTACTTACACACCACACGAAACGCGACAGAACAACTGTCATATTACGCCGGTATCATGTATGCGAGAGTTACGTGCCCGGTCGTGCAGGCACAATTCGCCGACATGCGTGCATTCAGTGTAGGACTATCTCTTACCAAATGTATGTATACTGTAGTGTACAGGCTATAATAACTAAATAAATAAATATACAATTGTTAATATTCCTAATATGATATTCTATCTCCGACGTCTGTATGATCTATTATATTTATAATCTGTCGTCTAGCTGAACGAACACGGAGAATCGACCAATGAGAGTCATTGGAAGAAGATTGAGTCAAATGAGGAACTAGAGAGATACTGCCTAGACAGCAGGGCTGGAAGACGGATGTCTTATACTGAGACTCTTGACGTGTGAAGTCAGGAAGTCGATATTAGTTTATTTACATTATGTATATATCTTAGATATTATGTTTACGGATATATTATATTATATTACCAATATAAGTTACTCAGTAAGTATACACTACATTTACTATTGTATGTATTCGTATATTATGATATTATTACATGCACAAAATCGTTGGATTATATCCAGTCCATTAAAAAAATTATAATCTGTTTTTCCAGCAGAGCTTTTCCAATCTGTTGAAAGCGCTCTCGTAAACATGTTATAACTAGCTGCGCTCCGCGGTTCCACTCGCGTAAATTTCGAGATGAAAAATAGATGATGGCCGATTCTCAGACCTACCCGATATGCTCACAAAATTTCATGAGGAGCGGCCGAGCCGTATGGGAGGAGTATGGAAACTAACATTGCGACACGAAAAATTTGTATACCTAATAAGATGTTGGCTTTAAATATTATAATGTAGTTAATTTACCACCTTAAGTATAATAGCGTTATATTATGTCTTTTTTGTAGGATAAGGGGCAAACGAGTAGGTGATAGATGACTACCGCCACCCATAGACATCTGCAAAACTCAAGGCTTTGCAGGCGCGTTGCCGGCCTTTTAAGTACGAGTAAGCTCTTTTCTTGAAGAACTCCATATCGTATAGGTTCGGAAATACTGACTGTGGCAGCTGGTTTCATAGTGATGTTGTGCGTGGTAAAAAATGTCTGTTAATATTTATAAATTTAAATTCTTTAATATTTATACTAATACTAGCTGCGCCCCGCGGTTTCACCCGCGTAACTTTCGATCCCGTGGGAATATCGGGATGAAAAATAGATGTTGGCCTTTTCTCAGACCTACTCAATATGCTCACCAAATTTCATGAGAATCGGTCAAGCCGCTTCGGAGGAGTATGGCAACGAAAACTGTGACACGAGAATTTTATATATTAGACTAGCTGCGCCCCGCGGTTTCACCCGCGTAACTTTCGATCGCGTGGGAATATCGGGATGAAAAATAGATGTTGGCCGATTCTCAGACCTACTTAATATGCTCACAAAATTTCATGAGAATCGGTCAAGCCGTTTTGGAGGAGTATGGCAACGAAAACTGTGACACGAGAATTTTATATATTAGATTATAAAAAAGACATTTTTGTTTGTTTGTATTGTATAGACTCCAAAACTACTGGGCCGATTTTAACCATTCTTTCACATCGTCAGGAAGTACCGGGCTATATTTTACTACGATTGAACAATTTTTATTTTTGACGCCCATCGACCCGGTCACGGGTCAGCTAGTATTTTGTAATATAGAGAGAATTGGTTACAGGGAACCAATCATCATCATCATCATTACCAGCAACCAGAGGACATCCAGTGCTGGTCACAGGCTTATCCCAGAAAGCGCCATAGATCACTGTAACGGTGTAATGTTATGTGGCCAAATTCCATCAAATCAATCAATCCGCTACATTACCCTACAATACTGTATATTCGAGATACAGACTGCAGCGCCATCTGCCGGGCTGATTTGCAGCCCAACACATGTAAAAATATCATTCAAATGGGTCCAGCCGCTTAGGAGGAGTAAAGTGAATCACACGCACACAAGAAAGATGTATTATTGTATATTATAGTATTTCCAATCAATACATTGGCAGTAAATGTTTCTTTAAAATAACATCATCCTCTATAATGACACATTCACACTTGCAGCTTAAGTTAAGTAAAAACATAACACTAAGTATTTAAAATGAAGTTCGGATGGAGCAAAGTGAATTACTTCATAGTACATTACATTATTCCATTACGTTTATGGTAAGTTACAAAAATGTGACTTTCGGAGTAATAAAATTATCAATATTTTTTAAGTGGAAACTTATTAAGGAATGTTGGCACCCGATTAATATGTTCATGCTTGCGTAATATGTTGACCTGAAACAACATACTATGAGTTGCAGAAAACATTCAATACACATGTATTTTAAGATGGGGCAAACGAGCAGACGGAGTCATTTTCGTGATTACCCACGCCCATAGACGTCCGCATAGAGATAAACAGTGTTGCCTTCTTCCTCCTCCCACCTCCTTGGGCCACCGGCTACTTACACACCGCACGAAACGCAACAGCACAGCTGTCACTTTACGCCGATATCTTATAAGCTAGAGGTACCTCCCCGGTCGTGCCGGTCCAAGTCAGCTACATGCATGGATGCAGCGTGGCACTACCTCTTCCTATAAGTACAAGATAAGTATTTTTGACAAGACTGTCTGATAGTTTTACTTCTTTCTGTTTATCTATTTTTTCGTGCATGCTATACATAGCTCATGTTTTCCTGATACATCCTATTAATATTATAAATACGAAAGTTTGTATGTTTGTTTGTTTGTTTGTTACTCCCTCACGCAAAAACTGTTAAACCAATTTTCATGAAATTTCTCACACACATAAAGAGTAATGTGATCAACACACAGCATAGTTTTGTCCAAAAAAAATGTTCCTAGAAGATGTCATGGGATGATTTTCTATTTTCCACGGGATCGAAGTAAACGCAGGTGAAACCGCGGGGCACAGCAACATAAATGTCTATGTCCTGTCTATCGACTGTTAACGACTCGCATTCACTGGGGTCGCGTCGTGACTCAAAAGACGCTGGAAACCGGAGCGGAGTTCCACTTCCATTGAAGTAACTGTAATGCCCGCAGGCGGCCGCTAAGTGCTCGCACAATCTGTGCCGCGGAAATGTAACGGTGCAACGTCCAAAATTAGCGCTTTTCAATCATGTTTGTTTTTTGTGTATGATATATATGGGCAGGAAGTGGGAAAGGTTAGCTGAAGATCAAAGCCAGTGGCGTGCTGTGAGAGAGGCCTATGTCCAACAGTGGACTGCAATATGCTGATGATGATGATGATGATGATAGATGGGCAAACGAGCAGTTGGAGCCATTGTCATTACTACCGACTCCCATAGGCATCCGCATTAAGGATTTACAGATGCGCTGCCCTCCTTTCTCCTCCCATCTCGATGGGCCACCGGCTACTTACACACCGACGCTACAGCACAGCTGTCGCTTTACGCCGGTCTCGTGTAAGCGAGAGGTACCTTCCCGATCGTGCTGGCCCAATTCAGCTGCATACAAGTATGCAGTGTGGCACTACCTCTTGCTAGATATAGTATTGCTGCATTGCAAACTAACCTGATCGGCACGACCGGTGGGTAAAGTGACAGCTGTGCTCAAGTTTCGTGCGGTGTGTAAGTAGCCGGTGGCCCATAGAGCGGGGAGGAGGAAGGACGGCAACAAATCTGTATAACCTTTCTCTTTCCTCTTAGGGGTCTCTCCCAAAACTGAAGGGTATGCCGATCGGTTTTCGTGTGGTTTGTGAGTAGCCGGCACTTCAGGGGAATTAGGTGAAGGGTGATTAACCATGCTGAATTTAATGCGTGTTAATAGTCGACAAATGGTTCCAATTATTGTCCCTCTACGCTATAAAAAGGATTTTTGAACATGCATTCACTGCAAACGAGGTCAACTTTAGGTAATTGATTTGGGCACCATTTTCGTAGAACTAACTGTCATGTCGTTTTTTCCAATAATTTAATTCAGGATCTACATAGTAACTTAAAATTCACAGGAATTGTCATAATTATGTCCATATATTATATCTTTAAGTTTAAGACATTTTTGTCATGTAGTCGGATCAGGTTGCAAATTAAAATTATTTTGCATGCAAATAGTCCTCTTTACTAACTACCTCTTACAAATAATAATTACCAGTCATCAAATATCGTTAGGATTAAAAAAATATAAAGTTTATTTTTTATTGTCACAAATATTTATTGTTTTGTACAAAGGAACAACTCCCTTGGGATTAAAATTCTTTAAGATACTATAAAGGACATACAGTCAAATAATCATTTTTATATACAGATTTACAGTTTACAGTTTTTACGTTTTTAATACCAGTTCTATGAGTATTATTAAAACAAACACATTAGTTGGCTTTAGTTGACACCGTAACACAGATCGCTTATTGCCTTCAGGCGAACGATTTTAACATCACGCACCGAACGTTACTACAATAAAAAACCATAATTAAAGAAAGCCACAATAAAAAAACAAGATAAAAAAAATACCACAATAAAAAACGAGATTTAAAAAATATCACGATAAAAACAACATTAAAAGAATATCACGGTGAAAAAAAACAAAGAATAAAATAATAAAATGCATGTTTTATAGTGTTGTTGATTACTTTATGAAAATGAACAAAGTTCTCCAAGTGATTGTTATTGGTTACGTGTGTTTTATAATATTCATGTTGGTGGAAGTCGGTGATGCGAACAATCAAATAAATCTGTCAAGACAAAGAAGATATTTAGGTTTTAGGAACATTTCACATTTTTTTGTAAGTTTTTCATTTATATTTTTTTTGTTTAGTTACCTTATTTGTGATGTTTTTATTGTTGTTTAGCGCCAACTGAGATATTGAT
>LUGF01039005.1:182705-209140 GCA_001625245.1 Calycopis cecrops | reverse complement strand
AAGTATTGCGGCATTAATTAAACGTTTACGAGTTAAAGTTTAAAATTAAGAATTCTATATTAACGTGTACTCGTAATGATCGTTTCATTTAATTTTGTAAGCATTTTGCAAACATAAAGAAACATACGACACATAAATAAATAAGATCAAATACCTAAGAATAGGCTCGGAATATCTACCCTACCCTACCTACCTAGGAATACCTAATACATAATATGTATATATGGCCCCGTTGTGTACTGAGAAAAACAGATGGACCTGTATGGTTATTGAGTTGAGATCAAGTGTTGTTTTGACTGATAGCCAATCCGGGATCAGCAGGATCAACTGTTTTGGCGTTCTTTAAGAGCCAGCAATGGACTGATAAGCAAAACGACGATAGTAATTAGTTTCACATTTCACGACCATCTTATTTATACCTACACTAGGTACTATACTTTCAGTTTTTATGGTTCCGTATCTCAAAGACAAAAAACGGAACCCTTATAGGATCGCTTTGTTGTCCGTCTGTCTGTACGTCTGTCAAGACCTTTTTCTCTAAATGAAATTTTTGTCAAATACGGAGGTTTGTTACGTCTTGATGCCTTGAAAAAATCACACTTCTAAGTTAACGCAATAAAAAGTTATAGCCAATTATGCACAAATTTTGTATGAAAACGTACTTTGTCGAAAACCAAAAACCTATTGGGTACTTCCCGTTGACCTAGAGTTGCGAAATTTGGCAAGAAGTAAGAACATATAGCACATATATAGGAATAAATCTGAAAACTAGTAAATTGTATGTAGATCATTGGAAAAATCCTTATTAACTTATAACTGTAATTCGCTTACTAAATGTGTGTGAGCAACCGCTTGTTTTAGGCGTTTACACGAAACCGGCGTAAAGTGATAATTGTGCTGTCATGTTTCGTGTGGATGTCTATGGGCGTCAGTAGTAATGGAAACAACTCCGATTGCTCGTTTATAATATAAAAAAACCCATGAAAAACTGTTTAGCTATTTACTCATGAAGGCAGTCAGAGTTTCTGTCGCGTCCACATTAGTATGGATTAATATTAAACCCGCTTATAAGTCCACGTCTATTCTAATAGAGTTTTCGTTTGCAGGTCCGATTTAATTTCAAAGCAAACATGGTGCCGTGGAACCAGATATTTGCACAGGCAATAGGATTCCGGATAAACTGGGACGATCCGCCCGACTCGTTCCACCCCTACCACCACATACACAGGCGGAGTGTGTATCAAAGGATCGAGGTTTTATTGGATAGGTACGTTTGAATGTTTAATTATACTAATGATCGGAGATCGGAATTCGATTTATAAAAAAATACATTCGACTTCGAGTGTTTGATGTTTGTGCAAAAGATTTTTTGTAAAAAAGACTAAACGTCAAATGTGTTGTTTATATTTGGCAGCTGTCACTTTTACTATAAAACGTGTATTAAAAAAGGCACGCCGTAGTGTTTGTATCTTATCATATTTATTTTTAATTAAGTCACTTCAATATAATCTTCAACTGTACCTACCATATTTAAAATCATCCATTTAGGCAATATCAAAAAACAGGCTCTAAGATTTCACTTCATATACTATAATATTAAGGGTCCATTTTAATACATTAACAAGGAATATTAGGAATAGACAACGAAAAATATGAATTATTTCTCTTCATATTAATTTATATGCAAAAAAATCTAAAAAAAACAATCAAAATTTATAGAGCAATTAATGTTGTTTTATAATATGATTTTAGATTAGCCGTTTTCACAATAACCGTGAACAAAACACATACCTACAGTCTTATTAAAAAAATAAACGAAGATTGTACGTTACTCTAATCCAAAACTAAAATAAACATGGATTAACTTTACTCCAAGTAAGTAGCATCTGTCAAATTCCATATTCATAAAAACATACACAATGAGGAATTTGACAGATTCTAGTAAATACTCGCAGTAAGTTAATCTATATTTAGGCTGTTAAATTTAATTGCACCTTACATTTGTTAGAGTTAAACTAGACAGACTTACTTCATAAGTCTTAATGTTTACGCGAATATTACTCATTACAATGAATCAACTTTAACGGATTTTATCGCGGTTTATTTAATTTTGACGACAAGGCTGGCGCAGTGGTACAGGGGTCGGATAAGCGGAGCATGTTGCGCCAGGGTTCGCGGGTTCGAATCCCGCCTGAGTCATGGATGCGTATCTATGTATTGCATGTTTTTCTATAATAATTATCTTAAATATATAAAATTTCTTAAAATTTATAAAGCATATTAAATATATTCCGTTGTCTAGTACCCGTAACACAAGGCTAACGTGATGTGTAAAGTCCACAGACATTTATTATTATTATTATTAATTCCACAGTGGTCTACCCGTGGCCATAGTTGCTAAAGCTTCTGAAAGATCGGGCTTGTAAAATAAATAAACCACGATAAAATCTGTCAAAGTTATTTTACTGTAAAGCTGTCAAAGTTAATCGCATCTTATATCGGAAAGAGTTAAGACAGAATTATTTCAGTCACGCACCAGCCAGTTAAAACTCGTTATGACATTAGGAATTATAAATTAACAAGACACGGATTTGCATGTTAATACAATCCCAACTTGTAGGAACGGCCTGAGCGGCTTCCATTGTGTGCGGAGAGCGATCTGCGAGATAAAACACCGCCATCAAACGTCGGAGATTTATTTGAGAATTTTGAAAATTGTCTTCAGGTATGATATTTTTATTAGTTATTGTAATTTTAATTCATTGTATTAATTAACACAACAAAAGAATGTAGCACAGATTGAGTATTTGTAAATAAGGGGTTGACGGTCTAGGGATCATGCAATCTCTCACTAAAGTATTATTTAAGGCTTAAATACTGTATCTGCAGTGCTATTCTGTAAGTGTCATTTCACAACTCGAAAGCTGAGTCCGCGGTGAGAACGTGAAATGATATTCTGTAAAACTCAATCGCGCCTCTAGCGTCACAAAAGTGAGTGTGGCGGTGAGATGAACTATCGAAAGTGAGATTTTGACATTCTTTTCTTACAATTGGTATTCTGTAGGGTTATTTCCCGAATATTTCGACGATCACTTCACCCGAATTTCGAATTCACTTGTGGCCAAGTGAATTCGCTTTCGAAGTGAGCGCGGTCACCTAAGTGAGACTCGATATCGAATTTGATTTTACAGAATAGCACTACAGATGTTGTAAAAAACCTTTGTGGAGAAATAATTAATGAAACATTACAGTATTACTGTTGTTGAATTATGCTGACGTGATCGGGGAGCTACCTCTGGCGCACATGATGGCAGCTTGATGTCGCGCTTCGTGCGATTAATGAGTATTTGATGACCCATTAGAAGGGTGAAGGAGGGAAGCACAATAAAGCTATCCTCTCAACTTCTAGGAGACATGTTAAGGCAAATGATTTTTAAGTGAGAGCTTCAGTAACACAATCGTAAACTCGCATAATCCTACTAATAATAAAAATGAGAAAGTTTGTATGTTTGTTACTCCTTCACGCAAAAACTGTAGAACCGATTTTCATTAAGTTTAACTTGGATAAAACTAAACTAAAAGGTTAACTTGGATTAACAGATAGGATAGTTTTTATCCCGAAAAAATGTTCCTATGGGATGCCATGGAATGATTTTCTATTTTCCACAGGCGAAATTTACTCGGGTGAAACCGCGAGAAGCAGCTAGTGTTTCATAATGTACATAAGGTATTTTTTGCTAATAGACCAAAAATTGTAAGAGGTTGTTGCTACATTTTAAATGTACTAGGCTGGCATAAAAGGGGCGGTACAACTTGCTCACATCAACGAGCACGGCTTTAAAAAGACAGCTACGACTTATGAGTTTCACGTGGCCCATTTGCGTAACAATTAATTTGATCATGTAAATGGGTGTCGGAAGTCAAAGAAATATTCCGACTTCTCGTTTGTGCCATATTACTGTAAAAAAATCTATTGACAATTGACCCGCCCGTTACTGTCTTCTACGTACTAGCTGTCACACGCGGCTTAGCTCGAGTGTTTTTTCGCGATAAAAAGGAGCCTATGGCACTCTTCAATCCATCAACTATCTCTATACTAAATATTACATCTATCCGATTTGACGTGAAAGAAGGACAAACAAACAAACACACTTTCCCATTTTTAAAATTAGTATGGATCTAGGTACCTAACAGACGTATTCCAGTAGTTTAACAGTTTTCATGTGGAATAATTAAAATAATTTGACTGTTGCAGGCGAGTATCCCCCGCCACAGACAGATGGCACGACCACACGGAGGGCGACTGCGAGGTGTCCACACGGTCCTGTCCCTTCTCGCTGCTGGACGTATCGCCTTACACGGATCTCTGAATAAAATATTAGGATTTATAGTTTTTTTTTTTAATTACTTCACGGTGTCACGATGTTTAGACAGTGGCAGTTCCGCGAGATCGGTGGAAAATGTCATTTTTTTTTTTATACTTATGTATACGGACTAAACACTACGTTGGCCTAGCCCCGTGCTAAGTACCGTAAGGACTTGTGTTACGGGTACTAGACAACGGAAACATATTTACTTAACATGTTTTATACATTTAAGAAATTTAATATATTTTAGATTATTATTATATAAATACACAGATAATCCATGACCTAGGCGGGATTCGAACCCGCGACCCCTGGTGCTACATGGTCAGCTTATCCGAGCCCTGTACCACTGTGCCAGCCTGGTCGTTAAAAACAGCTGTGCTGTCACGTCTCGTGCGGTGTGTAAGTAGCCGGTGCCCCATGGGGGTGGGAGGAGAAGGGGGACAGCGCATCTGTATAGCCTCTATGCGGATGTCTATGGGCGTTGGTAGTGATGAAAATGGCTCCGACTGCTCGTTTGTCCCATTCGTTGTTGACTATTAAAAAAAATTTTATAATATGGCAAACGAGCGATCAAAGCCTTTTGATGACTAAATTTACGTCCATAATAGTAATATAGACCATGTAATGTCATCCGAATCTGTGTAATAGCATAATTTACCCGCAAAAATAAAATATAAATCGTATTATAAATGAGTGTGCTATTTCGAAAAGGGCACGTGTTATTATCAAACTTTTGAGGAAACGAACAAAATAAATATCATTCATTTAATGCGAACTTAAGTGAGACGGAAAGAACAATGGCCACCTGCTCACATGCCTTGGACTAAAAACTCGCCCATCCGAAAAACATACGTTGTTCTATTCGTCTATACTAATACAAAATATCAAACAAAAAACAATATTCAATGTATTTTTAAAAGACGGGAGAAATAAGTTATTAAATGAAATATTATGTTTTGAACGTTATGTTGCATATTAATAATCTGTATTGTTTGGATTTGACACATAACAGAGGGTAAAAGTATAATACCACCTCTACCCTACATACTTTTTTTACCATTCAATAGCCGCTTGGAAGGTGGAAACCAAATCCAACAAGTGACATCTCGGTCAGTTGACATTTGACAGTGATCATAAAGTAATAACTACAGTAAAAGCATTTGTTAAAGACCACTATTAAACCAGAGAATATCGTAGTATTGCCACTTTATTAATTACATTTTGAAATTGATCTAAAATATTTCTCCAGCTTTGAAAAAGAAACAAATTTTCTTTAATATTTTATTAATTTTATGCTAAATTATAATATAATTTGTAATTAATCAGTCATTAAATGTCTAAATCAACCGCAACACGCGTTACAACTAGATAAACTGTAATTAATACCAATAAGTACCACATATCAGCTAATTACAATATTATTTATTTAACAGTTGCAGTATTATAATATTTGCAGACGAACCGAGCGTCCATTTAATATGGCTGGAACCGCTCGCGTGGTTTATCTTGTATTTGTATTAATTTATTAAACGGCTTTGTTGTTTTTGCCACTCTAATTTTAAAGAGAGGGAGAGAGCTTGGTAAAAGAAGGATGGAGAGAAAGGATAAGGGCTTTTTTATTCCCTTAATTTATTGAAAGAACTTGCCTTGTGTACGTTAAAAATATAAAATTAAGAGAAGAGTAGTTGGTTCTAATTCCATCCAAGTTATGCATATTTATCTATGCATTATATTTGTTTGTTGGAACAAACGAGCAGTCGGAGACATATTCATGATAATACATAGACGTTATACAGATGCGTTATACAGGCTGATAAGGGAGAAGGGAATCCTCCTCCGTCCTGTAATTATAGACCTATAAATTATGATTTTCAATAAATTTAAGACAATACTAATACTTATCATAGGGCTACTTTCACGTACTATGTAACATAGTATTATTTAAAAGAAAATATAGATATACTAGTTTTGCTCCCCGGTTTCACCCACGTAAGTTTGGATCCCACGGAAATATCGAGAAGAAAATAGATGTTGGCCGATTCTCAGACCGGCTCAAAATTTCATGCACATATGAGAATCGGTCGAACCGTATCGGAGGAGTATGGCAACTAACATTGTGACACAAGAATTTTATATATAAGAATATTTTCCCTCCCATCGCAACTGCAATGTTAAGAAGAGCATAAAACAAAGGGAACTTATGCATATGATACAGATATTAATTAACAAAAGTGTTTTGCTGGACGACTCTATAATCCACATAAATCCTCCTCTGCGTATGGCAACGGCTTATTCCCGTTGTCCCCGTGTACAGAGTCCCTGGGGACAAAGGTACTTTAATTACGTATTCCAAATGACATTTCTAAAATTAAAAAAACTCACTAGCTAAGTAACTAGTTATTTTAGTACTATATTTATAGTACAACTTGTTGGCACAAGTAAGATGTAGTTCATATAGTTCATATAGTCTTTTTTCCGCAGTTTTAGTGCAGCTGAATTGGGCAGTCGCGACCGGGGAGGTACCTCTCGCCTATACGATACCGGCGTAAAGTGACAGCTTTCGTATCATTCGCCCTCTGCATATGAATAATGCGGATGTCGTTGTTTCACCCGTTGGACCACCAACAACTCACAAATCGAAGTTTTTTTTTTCTAGTATCACGTAAGCAAGAGGTACCTAATCGTAGTCAATTCCGATGGCATGCAGCATGGTACTGTCATGTTTTTTTTGTGTTTTTTTTTTACATTTATTATTGTCTTATCGTTGCCTTCGATGACGCAATCGTTTGTGCCAATTATCAATAATTTTTTTGTTTTTATAGTTGGGTATTTGGAATAGTTATTTTAGTTGGTAAGATGTAGTGCCGCACTGCATGCTAGCATGCAGCCGAATTGGGCCGGCACGACCGGGGAGGTACCTCTCGCTTACACGAGACCGGCGCAAAGTGACAGCTGTGTCGCGTTTTGTGTGGTGTGTAAGTGGCCGGTGGCCCATGGAGGTGGGAGGAGAAAGGAGGGCAGCGAATCTGTATAGCCCCTATGCAGATGTTTGTGGGCGTCGGTAGTCATGAAAATTGCTCCGACTGCTCGTTTGCCCTCCTAAACCCTGAAAAAAAAATATTTGGTATAGTTGGGGGACTATCATATTGTGTGTTAATTCCAATAAATGAACATGGACCATTATCTTATCCTAGCTTGAGGTTCAACGCCTGTCTGGTGCGGGTCAGGCGAGGGGTCGCGGGTTAGGATCTCGCCAAGGGCAGACATTTGTATTAGTAATCTTATTGTGTCGATATTAGTTAACAGCTGTACCAGGGTATAAGCTGTACCCTGCGCGTTGCTACGCCACCAACAGCTAAATCACCATAGATATTAGAAATAATCATTATCCTACTAATATTATAAAGGCGAAAGTTTGTGACAATGTTTGTTACTCTTTCCCACAAAAACTACTGAACGGATTTTCATAAAACTTTACTGTATTATAGCTTTCACATCAAAATAACATAATAAGATAAAATTTTTAATCATTTTTGAAGTCCGAAATCCACGCGGGCGAAGCCGCGGGCGGAAGATAGTTAATAAATAAATCTTTCTATATGCTCAATAATGCCCCTCGCCACTTGACTTCTGCCCCGTTAAACCGATTGTCATAAAAATTTGTATGTACATGTATTTTTACACAGAGGAAACGAATATGACATGTTCATAGATGTAACTCGCCACCAGGTGGCGCTGCAGAGTAGCATCTTCTGCCCCGTTCAACCGATTTTCATGAAAAACAGATGATGTATTTGTAATGGGTAAGAAGTTGTTGGCGTAGCAACGCGCGCAGGGTACAGCTAGTAAAATAATAAATTACATTGTTAAGATCAAACAATGGTCAACTAAACTCATGTACCTATTCGATATAAAAATTTAATTTTAATAAAGTTTTTAGGTTAAAATTAAAAGTTAAAATTTAAAGGTTCAACGCGAAAGATTGGTTGGCGATCCCCTAGTATATAGGTAGGTACCTGTAATAAAACGTATAGTCCTACTAATATTATGAATGCGAAAGTTTGTATGTTTGTTTGTTTGTTTGTTACACCTTACACCTGACAGCTGTGATGTCGCGTTTTGTGCGGTGTGTAAGTGGCCGGTGGCCCATGAAGGCGGGAGGAGAAAGGAGGGCAGCGCATCTGTATAGCCCCTATGTGGATGTTTGTGAGCGTCGGTTGTCATGAAAATGAATCCGACTGCTCGTTTGCCCTCCTATACCATAAAAAAAAAATGCGAAAGTTTGTATGTTTGTTTGTTACTCCTTCACGCAAAAACTGCTGAGTCGATTTTCATGAAATTTGGCAAACACATGGTAACTAGGATTAACACAAGATAGTTTTCATACCGAAAAAATGTTCCTATGGGATGCCATGGGATGATTTGCCACGGTATCGAAATTTACGCGGATGAAACCGTGGGGCGCAGCTATATTAATATATACAGAAAACTTACACTATGAACTTACACTCTAGTGTAAGTTTCACGTGAAAAATTAGAAGTTAGGTGAGAAGAAAAAATCTGGTTATAATTTTAATAATGTAGATACTTCCTCTGTTCCATACACATCAACGCTGTCTATTCTACTTCAATAAATCACAACATCTGTACGCACGACATCACTTTGACAAAGCGATTCTCATATGCTTGAAAGATCGATTCTAAACCGATACACTCTTCTGTGACGTCGCTCTAAAAACGCGTTAATGTACTTTAAATTGCTACATTTGTCGGCTGCAATCTATCTGGGCCACAATACTTCACGTTGGCAAATGTATTTTTAAAGGAGTGAAGGAACAATGTACAAACTTCGATACTTTATTCAAATATATGCCGAGCGAGATTCAGTTTCTGAAATAGGGAGAATATGGTTGGAAAATTCGACTGTCTGAAAGGATATGTATGTGAACTTTTGTTTTGCATAGCAAGCCCGGTTACTTACCATATATCTTACGTTATTGTAACACCTGTCGTTAGTAAGCAGTTATCATCAAAGTGATGACAATAACACCTTTATCGTGAGAAGCTTAAACTTATTAATGTCTTAAGTTTATGCGAAAATTACTTACTAGCGGACGCCCGCGACTTCGTTTATGTGAATCCGTTTTTACCGCGCTTCCTCGCTAAAAATACCTACTACCTAATACTGAAATAAAGTTTCAAATTGGACCTGTAATTCCAGAGATTAGCGGTATCAAACATACAGGGTTACATTTTAGTCGACCGGCCAAATTTTAAAATAAGGAAGTAAACATCATTCCAATGGTGTGTTTTAAATTTTATCGTCTAATTGTAAAATTTTGTTAAATAAAAATCGATTTGAAATGGTCCTTAAAAATAAATCGATCGTTGTTCGCAAACGAAGAGTCTCGCGACTCGCGAATCATGTCACGTGGTGACCAAGAAATATGTTTATAACATGGGATAAAGTAATTATATCTTATTATTTTTATTTTTTTTATTTCATAAATTTTAAAAACGTTCGTATTATTGATTATGAACCGTACCTGAAATGATGGCCGGAGACCAAAACGTAACGCTATATAAACTCTTCAGCTTTATATTATTAGTAAGGATTGATTTATTTATTTATTTATGTATTGACATTGACAAATTACAATGACCATGTCCAGGTCCGTGATCATAGTTGCTGTAAAGCTTCCGAAACGTCGGGCTTGTAAAATAATTAAATAAACCGCGATAACATCCGTTAAAGTTGTTTTATTTTAAAGCTTATATTTGTTACAATAATATTTATGTCCAGCCAATAATTACAGGTAAAAAATATCTTTCTAAGGATTTTAAATCTGGTAAGCATTAAAAAGAGATTATTTTTTTATGTTATAGGGGGGGAAACGAACATACGTAGCCATTTTTATTAATAACGACGCCCACAGACATCCGCATGTATGCTATATAGATGCGCTGCCATCCTTTCTCCTCCCAGCTTCACGGGCCACCGGCTACTCACACACCGCAAGAAACGTGACAGCACAGTTGTCACTTAATGCCGGTCTCGTTTAAGAGAGAGGTACCTCCCCGGTCGTGTCGGCCCAATTCGGCTGCATGCAAGCATGGAGTGTGGCATGTAGAATGTGAAATTATTTTGTACTAGCTGAGCCTAAATTTCGATCCCGTGGAAAATAGAAATTCATCTAGTCTAATGCCTTGGATGATTTTCTATATAGGAACATTTTTTTGGGATAAAAACTATCCAGCATGTTACTCTCTATGTGTGTGCCAAATTTCATGAAAATTGGTTCAGCTGTTATTTGTGAAGGAGTAAACAAACAAACAAACAAACAAACATACAAACTTTCGCAATTATAATATTATGTAGTAGGTTTGTATTGTTTTAATTATTGTGCGAGCTAGCATCATTTTCTACAAATGTTGTCGAATACTATACTTTAAAAGTTGACTATTAGGTAATAATATAAGTAATACGACTGGCCATTCTGCAAAAGAAACAAATCTATTAAAAATGTGATACATTGAAAAAGGTACGAATTAAAAGTTGGAGTAGCCTTGCCTTATAGGATTACTTTTTATGTAACGAGCGAACGAGCGACTTACGAGATGAAATGTGATTAACGCTGGACGTGAGCGTTTCCAACGCCAGAGGGGGTGAAAGGGGGCTTTTTATCACCCCTCTCATGTTAAGGGGGGTCTTTTATCCCCCCTCTGCATTTCGAAAAGAAATAAAAGTGCACGTATAAGAATTTATATATGCCAGATTGTGTTAAATCTATTAGTATCGGTAATATTTGCCATGCTAGCGTGTAAGCTTCTTATTTTCCATTATAATATTGTCGATGTGTATCGAGGTAGAGGATATGGGAATTAAAGGATTTCAATATTGCCTTATTAAGGATCCTTCCTTAATATGAGAATATTAAAATCTTTTGATTCTTCCCTATTCTATTTTTTTAAGGATCCTTTCCTGATAAGGGCTTATGCTCTATAATATTATAGAAACATTAGTAAGAGAAAGAATTGCAATCAGACCGGGCGACATCCCCGACATCCCCTATCTGCCATGTTACCGTCGATAAGTAACAGCTATAGTGTCTTGTTTCGTACCATTCGTGAAGTTCTAGTGGCTGATGAAGAAGGAAAGAAAGGCCACAAGATGGCAGATCTTACCACGCCGGCGAAGGTTCAACGTCAAACGGTTTCGACAGCTCCTTCGAATATAATGCAAATGTAGAATTACTGTTAAAAATGTTTTAAATGATGGTCAAATTGATCAGCAGATTTTTTCTCGTTAGTGAACAAATACTAATCTATGAAAGTTTTCAAGATATTTTTCATCATCATCATCAGCCTATTGCATATAGGCTAGATATTTTTATTTAATTATTATATAAATTTATTATATTTATATTTATAATAAATTTATTTGAAAAACAAACAATTATCGCAGCACTTAGAATTTTAAGTTTTTGAAAAACATTCACTCATCCAATAGTATACACCTTTAATTTGGTATTTATACCTATATAGTAGTTGGTATTTATACCTAGTATAGAAATATTAGTAAAAACACCTATCATATGTAACAGTACAAATTTTTCTAAATAAAACTCTATTCTATTTTATTATATTCTATTCTAACGTATACCCCATAGATGTCGCTATGGTACTCTATGGTATAACTCAAGTGCACGGACTATAAAACGTCCTATACAGTAAAGTGCGGTGGGGCGCGAAGAGAGCGAGTTAATTTACTGGAGTGACGTAACAATGTCTTTTGACGCAGTTTATGGACAAACGCATTTGTGGCTTCCAATAATAATAAAGCGGGTTAACATTTAAAGCGTTTTTATGTATAAGTTTGTAGTGTCCGTTAATCTATATACATAATAAAGCAGTAAAATCCACGTGTCTGTACATTGAACATATTTATGAAAAACTATTTGGGGGCAATGTTAAAATAGTATTAGAATTTTTTTTATGTTTTGAAATTTTTGTCTGTCTATTTGTCTGTCCAGGCTAATCTCCGAAACTACTGGACAGATTCGAATGAAACTTTTTGTGGTGTATAGATACTAAGCCTGGTCAACATCAAAAACACTTTTTATTGCGGGAAAATTGCTCATTCCTACGAGAAATCGGAATTTCGGCACACTGCAAGCAAATAATCTGCAAAAATATCACTTTGGTTAAAATATTACTACGCTACGCGAACGAAGTCGCAGGCACCTGCTAGTAACTTCTATATTATTATTTTTAGTAAAAGGTAGTGCCGTGCTATACAGCCAACGGGGCATCGCATCTGCACAGCTGTTGTGTGCTCCGGCTGCTCGTTTGCCCACTGTAGTGTACCACATACTGTATAAAAAAACATTTACAATTTTTCATAGACCGTTATCGTCTACCTGCATGCCAAATTTCAACCCCTACCGTCCAGTGTGAGCTGTGCTTTGATAGATGACTATGTCAGTCCGTCACTTAAGTTTTATGTATATAGATATTACTACTACATAGTATACCTACATACAAATAATCATAATACACAGTTTTTATCTATTTCAATTGCCTTGTGTGACGCAAATGATATTAAATTGAATGAAATCTTTCCAGTTTCAATATAGTAAATGACAAAAGAGATTATGAAATGGGGCTTATTCAGAAATAGAATTGTATGGAAAACGATACAATTTAATTGAAAAATAAATAAATACAAGAGTATAAATGAAAGGTATTCACATGCTGCATTGCAGTCATATTGGTTCGGCACGATGGAGTGTCAATAACTCAAACGATACTGTCTCATTTCTTGCGAAAAGAAATAGTTTAAAGAGGGCAACTGCATTATCTGTATGTGGACGTCTATGGGCGTCGGTAGTCATCTAAGGCAACATGCTCGTTTGTCCTCCTATAATTAAAAAAAAACAAAATAACAAATAATTATAAAGCATTTTTGCGTCGAATCAATCTTAATTGACTTCGCTGACTTTGCTCATATAAAAATTATATTCATTCTATATAATGTTTGTTACCGGAAATTATGTATGAAATCTAGGAATTGTATACATTTCCTAGACCTATCTAATAGAAAGCTACATTATCAGGAATTAACATAGACTATTTTTTATTACGATTGGTTTTTTTTTTATTTTTGACGGCCAACGTAGAGGACATGGGTAGACTTGTAACAAAGTTAAATGCATTAATATTTATTCGTCTCTAAGTTGCGACATCAGTTCGAGAATTCCTTGGCCTTCCGGACAGCCGCTGTAGATAGAAGCGCAGTTGAACATCTGACGACCAGCTGTGGCCGCGTCGACGTACTCCAACATGGATGCCTCCCAGTCAGGATCTTTGTCTTCGAACGGTGAATGCCCGTAATCTGGACTGAAAGAGTGTTATAAATATATAAAATGCTTGCGATTCGTTACACCGTTTGTCGTCTCCGTGTAGATGATTTGGGTTAGACTAGACATCAGAATTATGTTCATCACGTTTATCCGCTTTGATTATTAATATATAAAATTTAGGGAAGTTTAATTGATAATATTACAATATATTTACTGATGAGTTAGTGAATAAATAAATAAATATCTGTGGACATTGACACACTACGTTAGCCTAGCCCCGTGCTAAGTACCGTAAGGACTTGTGTTACGGGTACTAGACAACGGAATATGTTTTATAAATTTAAGAAATTTTATATATTTAAGATTTTTATTATATAAATACATATAATACATATATAAACATCCATGACCAAGGCGGGATTCGAACCCGCGACCCCCGGCGCAACATGCTCCACTAATCCGAGCCCTGCACCACTGCGCCAGCCTGGTCGTCAAGTTAGTACCTATTAATTATCCATGAATTGGACGGCGTTACTAATAATATGAGTTATGCCTGATAGTGCCAACGCCTCGGAGAGATCTGTAAGTACACCTGTGAGCCAGCATCAGCTTATCATGACGTGCATAGAGCACCAGTGGTCGGACAGCTGACAACTGCTCCTTAAGCTCAAAGACATCGTGTCGGCCACTTTTTTTCTGTCGCGCGTGAGCTGCTCCCCTCCGTCAGAGACGGGGAGAAGAGAACACCCGGTTTTTAAATCGTTACAGGATTTCTTCTCCCATCAGCAGGAAAGAGGGGGTCTGTCCCCCTATCGACAGCTCCAGCATAGTTTTCTATCTAAAAACAGCTGACAGCTGATGTGTGAAGCACAAAATAGAAGATTTTTGTATTAATCCATAGAGATCTAAAGAAAGAAATTAATCTCTAGTAGTACCTTTATAACTACTATACGTAGAGTTCATGAACAACTCCTTTGGCAGTCTGACAGATTTCAGTTTACACAAAGCTCATCCCAGTCATTATCTCGTACGATGCTTTAGACTTTAGCGATATATAATAAATTGTTAACATCCTTAGAAGTCAATTTAATACCCGTAGTGGGTGAAGCAGCAACCCCCCACTATTACTTGAAATAGACCTCCAGCAATATACGCCAAGAGGAACAATCTCTTTATTTAAAGGATTTTATAGAGTTATAATTATGCTGTGGAAGCAAAGATGAGCCCAACATAGCTTTATCGGATTGAGTAGGTACTTGTCGGGTGACGAGGAAGAAAGAAAGTTATTCTTACGTCAATAATATATGAAGAACCTCTCCAACCAGGGCCTCCTCGCCGACAGGATACTGAGCACCCTCACAGATTGCTCGCAAAACGCATTCGTGACCGTTCATGCCCTTCCTAAAAAAATATTTATTGTTTTTAATTTTAGTAGAAAGAAAATTTAAAACATAAATTTAGCAATCTTGATAGTCATCGCTAACTATTACAATTGTGTTTGATTAACATTTTTTTGACTTCAAAAAACAATTATGCCTATTTAATATAATATATACTTAATTCCTACTAATATTATAAATGCAGGTTTTTATTATATTCGTTATTCATGAACTACTGACGAGGCTTGGATATAATTTGGCACAGAAAAATAACAAACTTGAATATAAAAACAGAAAAAAATATTTTTCTTCTGGGATAGATTACATGCGACACAGCGGGGCACGGCTAGGTAAATGCAGCTTCTAAGGGCCTTTAATTTGTCCGAGCTTCTATAATATCAAGAACAAAGTGACAGCTGTGTAAGTAACCGGTGGGGTGGTCCATGATGGGTGGAGGAGGAAGAAGGGCAACGCATCTGTATAACTTCTATGGGGATGTATAGCATAAAAAAATCAGTCTACAGTTGACAACGTAATCATAAAATCTGAATAAAAATACCAGTCAAATTGCGAACCACCTTTCTCTAATTAATCGAAAGTGGAGTGAATAATCCCACAGAGATAATCATTGTGTGGAATCATTTCTCAATTTTCGAGGTATCCAGTCCCCTGGGAGTGGGGCGAGAATCGAGATATATACCGTCAATATATTATACTGATTAATTGCTTCCACGTTCATTGTTTAAAGACATCGTAAGTGGGAATAGTGGTTTATTGCTCAACTAGCTATGACCCACGGTTTTGGCTAAAATATATCTAAATAGCATTTGTAATAGTAGTTAGGTACTAATATAATTTGTAATTTCATATTGCTATTCCATTTCTATGGCACTACTTCTTACAAATTGCTAATCCATTTACTAATTTAATTTTATTAGTTATTCAATAATACTGAATTTCATCCAAATTGGTTTTAATGAATAAGAGATAGTTGTACAAATATTAGCATTTATAAAATTAGTTATATTATATTTTTCTAAAATATCATCTTAAATAAAAAAATCTCCTGTCACAGGCTCGGCTCAACGGCTAAAAAAAACCATCGTCATTTTTATAATATTTTCTGTGTATATTTGATAAGTCTGAGTCCTCAGTATATTTCATCTCGATATTTCCAAGGGATCTAAGCATACGGCTACAACCGCTTAGTTGGTAATAAATCCATATTGAGGAAAAAACAAAAGTTATTATCTTGTTAGAACACAACATATGCCATCACTTTCCTCACATGAATCTACGTATCTTGCCAAGAGAGTTTAAGTTACAAAGCTTTAAATCCAGCGGGTAGTTGACAAGGCAAATAAACCAGATCTGAGATTATCCCGCATCAGGTGTCCGCGCCGAGTTGTAGCTAACTCACCTACACAACAGCACCTAAAAAGTCTGACAATTTGTAGTGCTTTACTTTCATAAACTCTCTGCGTAAATTTTATCCCCAGGGGTATTTTTTCGGGATTTTCTTATCTTTGGTTATAATAATTGATATTTCAATTCAGTAAGGACTACGACGGCAGTGCTGTAGTGCTTGCTCGGGCTGGCGCTATCTAGGAGATTCTCACTTGACACCGTCGTAAAGTGACAGATATGCTGTCACATTTCTTGCGGTTGGTAAGTTTCCGGTGGTCCATTGCAGGGGGGAAGGAAAGGAGGGCAACTGCGTGTCTATCATGCGGACATCTTTGGGCGTCGGTAGTAATCAAAACGTTCCGTTTTGTACCCTTATACTATAAAAAAACCCAAATGCTTTCGGTAGTTTTTCGATAGGATACTCGTAGAATAGTAGATTATATCACAAGGGAATAAAATAGTATTTTTAAGGCGAGGGCGCTATTTTGAAACAAGAGCGGAACGAAGGATCCCAGAGTAGAATCCCGAGCGCAGCGAGGGATTCTAAAGTAGAATCCTGAGTGTAGCGAGGGATTCAATGTACGCCGCCCGAGGGTAAAAATATTTTGCGACCGCGGGATATACTCTACTTTTCATCCCTATCTATGAGAAAAATAAATAAGTAAATCGTGTTTATTGTTACAATACATTTTACTTTTAGTACATATAATATTAATAATGTAAGTATGTATCTAAGATACACAATTAAAATTTTATATTTACATTTGTGCAATTATTGAAAGTTGAATGTATTCTTTTGTTGTTTAATTTGTCCCAAAAGGCAAAGGAGTTATCCATACAGCCGAGTATGCACCGCGCGGTGCGTACTGCACTCTACCGTGCCGGCCTCTTTGGTCTTTGGTTCATCTTTTTGGTCATAATTTTTAAAGCAACATTAGCGTTCCAAATTCAAATCTCATTATTACCCTGCGAAACCCTTCTAACAAAAACACTAGTTTTTGGCGCACTTTGTGGCGAGCCAATGAGCGTTTTTCGAACTGATGGGATGAAAAGGTATTTATAATATTAGTAGGGTTTCCGCTTTAATGAAAAAATAGAAATTCTATTTCAGTTGTCTACCTAGAAGATGTTTATAAAATGTCAGTATGCTTCGTAGGTAGGCTCTTTGAGACAAAAATATTTTTAGTCCTCTTGTGTTGTCCGTGCGTACATCACACGGCAACTAAACGATAATTGACATATTACGTAGATAGCTCCGACTAAATAAGAAGTATACCTATATTTTATTTCATCTGACGTAGATGCAACATTTTTAGTGCGAGAGAACAAAATAGTACTCCACAGACATCTGCATAGAGATTATACAGATGCTTCGCACTCCTTCCGCCTCCCCCATCCGGCTACATACACACCGCTCGAAACGCGACAGTGCAGCTGTCATTTTACACCGATACCGTGTAAGTGAGAGGTACCTCCTCGGTCGTACCGGCCCAATTCGGCTACATTCTCTACCCTGCAAGTTGTAGTATATTACGACAGTATTTGTTTCGAGTATGAGGAGGAACACGATTTTATTACTACCCACACATAAACATCCACACAAATGTGTAGACTTGTTGCCTCCTTCCTTCTTTCCCTGAAATGGCACAACGGAAACGGACAATCTGCATCCGGTCAGAGAGGACCGGAAGCCCATCCGGAAGGAAGTTCCTAACATAGATTGGTTGACCTCGTTTATTGCAGGAAAAAGAGGGCGTTTCTCAATGTAATTGCCATGAGCCAAAAATGTACTCGTCATCATCACCATCATCATCAGCCTATTGCAGTCCACTGTTGGACGGCGACCTCTCCTCCAGCACGCCACTGGCCTCGATCTTCGTCTAACCTTTCCCACTTCCTGCCCACAGTTTTGCGTATGTTGTCACTCCATCTAGTCACAGGGCGTCCTACATTACGTTTGCAGGAACGCGGTCTCAGCTCTTGAACCAGTCGACCCCAACGATCATCGGTTCTGCGGCAGATATGACCGGCAAACTGCCACTTCAGCTTGCTAATTCGAGTAGCTATGTCGGTTACCCTAGCTCGCTAGATCCCTCAGAGAAACACCAAGCATAGCTCTCTCCATAGCGCGCTGAGCAACTTTGACTTGGTGGACCAGTCGGACCGTGAGTGCCCACGTTTCGGCTCCGTAGGTCATGACTGGTAGGACGCATTGGTTGAAGCCTTAGTTAGTAGGGCTAACTGGGGTCCATAGGTAGCGGATGATGGAACGATGGTAAGATATTACCATCAGCTGCTTCGGCAGTCCCCGACCAAACAGCATTAAGCTACATTGGGCTCATGGGCAGGAGTCCTTACGAGGCCAATGTAGAACAGTCAGCATCAGCGCAGGATGTTGACTAAGGGTGGCAGCGGAGGAGTATCTTCGATACCAAGCTGGCTTACTGCACACCCATCAACCCGCATTGGATAAGCGCGATGGGTTAAATCTCTATTCACCTCCTTTTGCAATGCACCTCCACTGCAGATAAACGGGACCGGCACGATCGGGGAGGTTTCGCTTACACAACACTGGCGTAAAGTGACAGCTGTGCTGTCGCGTTTCGTGCGGTGTTTTGGTGGCCTATGGAGGGGGATGGAGGAAGGAAGGCATCAGTGTAACCTCTATAGTCTATACGGATGACCATTGGCAACAGCAGTTATGTAAGGACTCAGACTGCTTGTTTGTCTCCCTTTGCTACAATTCATTATAATTCAAATCAAAATCCAGAAAGTTTTTTTTATGGTTTAGGGGCCAACGAGCATGATTACCGACGCCCATAGACATCCGCATAGAAGGGATATAGATGCGTCGCTCTCCTTTTCCCTCCTGCCTCCAGGGGCCACCGGCTATTACAGACCGCTCAAAACGCGACAGCACAGCTGTCTACGCCGGTTTCGTATAAGCGAGAGGTACCTCCCCGGTCGTGACCGCTGAATTCAGCTGCATGCATGCGGCGTGGCACTACCTCTTATAACATAACATAAAGCTGACATTTTAATGCCATACATCGAGTTGAGTTGGGGTCGAGTCGGTGTGGAGTCGTTATAATGTGCGAGCACCTTAAGGGTCAATTCACACCAAAAGCGCGGCGAAGCGCAGCGAAGCGGAGCGCATTTTCAGTATCATATAAATTTAAACTTTATTTTCATTACTGTAGTACTTATTATCGAATTCTCGAGACTTCCGCGCGGATTCCAGCGAATCCTCGCGCAGTCGCTCGAATCCGCGCGACTCGTTCGAGTCACTCATGCGATAATAAGTATTATAGTAATTATTATAAAGTTGAAATTCATATGACACATAAACTGCGCTTCGTTTCGCTGCGCTTCGCCGCGCTTTTGGTGTGAATTTACCCTAATTCGTTTCTTTTTGAGGCACTAGAATAACTTACATCTCCAACAGATCGGCCACGGATCTATAGAACACGAGTCTCTCATCCCTCCTATTCAAGAGGTCCGCGTCCCTCTGCTCCCTGGAGACCTCCTTAATGAAGTAGTACTGGGACACCTCGGAGACGTTCATGAACTGGCTGTACTGGTACTGGAAGTTCAGCGCGAAGAGGAGCGGGATCTTATCGTCGTTGGGGACGGGCACTGACATGCCAATGATGAGCTGGAATGGTAAAGTATATTCTTTGTTAATACTACGATACTATACATCCAACTACGGTAGTCATGCTACTATAACCATTTTAAAGAAATAAATAATTCATTATTTGAAAAACACACTGAGATCCACAAGTTAGGTTGGATAAACACAATAATAACTATAACAAAAAGAAAAGAGTGAAAAAAAAAGTACATAGCAAAATACAATTGGCAACAGTGTGTTTCACAAATTGGTGGGACCTCAGCTATAGCCAGAACCTGATCAGTCCTGACACTGATTTTCAAGGCCACCTTCATTTTTTAAAATCTTGGTTTAAGTACAAGTGCGCTAAAAGTGCAGGCTTATGTCTGTTTTTAATGCACTAAAGTTATTAACACACTTTAAGCTGCGTATCGACTATGCGCTCCTGGCGCGCGTGCCATGAACACCCGCGCCAAGACTGCATTCCGCCGAACGCGCTCCAAATATTCGATTAGTATCAACTAAGAGCGCATGGCGCGCGTGGCAACTGTTCCAGTGTTCGGTTCGTTAATTTACGGCACCTTTGATTAATTATCCGTCTCAATTGGCGCGCGCGCCACGATTGATGCGTGGTAAAAAACCGACACTCGACGGAACGGACCGCTCCGCGTTCGGGCGCTCCAACGAACACAATGGCGCGCGTTCCAAAATGGTATCTATTTCGCGCTCTTGGAGCGCGCGCCAATGTTCGCTCTCTTGGAGCGCATAGTGGATACGCAGCTTTACAATTAATGTCGGATATTCTACGCAAATGTTGTTACGAATTTAAAAATGTGTTAACTATATATAAGTACCTACCACGTACCTCTTTAATCGTTATAATGTAAAATCTGTATATTGACTAGATTATGAATGTATTTGCGTATCTACTACTGAAGCAACTAATAACTAAAAAACCTGCCAAGTGCGAGTCGGACTCGTACACCAAGGGTTCCATACCAACGAATGCTCTCTGCGACATTTTTTACCAGAAAATAAAATTACTTGGTTTTTCAGAGAATTTGTATGAGCGACAAAGTAGTAAGTAAAGTATTTGCGTTTTTTTGAAAATGTATTATTATTCAAAAACTAATAATGATATATCATTAAAAACCAATTTTTGTTGATAGTTTTCATTGATGTCTACAGCATATATATTATTCACAGACATCCCTCAATACAGGTTGTATGAAAAAAAATATTTGATTCAGTTCTATGTATGGAGTGCTCCCCTTTATTTCTTAATTCATTTATTTTTATTCAAAATTCTAATAGCGGTTCACTGAATACATCAACCTACAAAGTTTCAACTACGACGGCCCAATAGTTTCGGAAAAAAATGGCTGTGACATACGGACGGACAGACGGACGGACGTACTGACAGACATAACGAATCTATAAGAGTTCCGTTTTTTGCTATTTTGGCTACGTAACACTAAATACTAATTGAAATGAAACTTTCACGTTGACAGAAATATCAACACGAGATCGGTATCCACGCGGGTGAAACCGCGGGGCATTGCTAGTAACTTCATAATTAGAAAAAATAATATAATGGCTCGTTTTCAACCGAACTGTTTTATTTTGCATAATATTATAAACCCTAATTTGTCATACCTTGTAAACAGCTCCATAAGGATAAACCAGGGGTATACTATTGATCTGCCTCTTAGACCTGTAATCCTCATTTTCTGTAGCACCCTCCACTTCGATAGCGCTCAAGTACCAACAAATCCAAATCGCTAAATATAATCTGTAATTCAATTTAGATACAAATCAAAATGGTTATTTTAGAAAACAAAATGGCGGATAAAATGGTGTAAAGACGTTAATATTCTGGTCATCGAGGGGTTTGCACAAAATTCACTCTATTTTGCCTGAAGCCTATTTTATCAAAAAAAATGTGAAAAATATGAGCATTTTGTATTGCCGCCGAATTGGGCCGCTACGACCGGGTGAGTATGACGTGTGTGTACACTCACATGATACCGTCGCTAAGTGACAGCTTCTCTGGCGCGTTTCACGTGGTGTATGTGTGTTTCCAATGGCCAAGTGGAAGAAAGTGGGACAACATATCTACATAACAATTATACGGATTTGTATGGACGTCAGAAGTAACTAAACAGAAATCGTAATCGGCAATAATTGTCCATCAGCAGAGGGATTAGATGTAAAGAGGCAAGGTATAAACGCCTGCCTAGCCTAGTCAGCCGAGCTAGCAAAGCGAAGATCTTATATTTTAGCTCTATTCGGTATTTGGTAGACAAAGTGCGTAATGAGGTCGATACGTCACAAAAAAGCTTAGATATTACAATAACTATATGAGAGTTACACTGTCATAGAATTGTGGCAGATAATATTTATGTCATAACCATTAGCACTTATAAGTCCCCTTAGTAATAAACAATCTTATCATCTCATATAATTAATAAAAGTGCTGAGAACTCTCTATAACTCTCTATCTCTCTACATACTCTCACAACTCTCTACATACTTAAAAACTAGTTAAAACACCAAAAAACCAACCTCGTCATCGTACCAGGTTCACACTTTTACACACATTTAACGCCTCAAATCACATTTTCACGTAAATCTCAAACACGTAGTATCGCCCAGAGACACGTTCATCTACGAACGTTGGAGTCATTTTGAATTTCTAAGGACGCGTTCACAACGACTTATTCTATGAGTTTTAAATTATATTTTACATCCTTACCATGTGTCCAATTGGCTTTGAACTGGGCAAAGATCTTTTTACAACTAAAATCTGACATTAATCAGGTCAGATCCCTTTATTCTATATTTAGGTTAGGTTACAATAAAGTAAAAAGTAAAGTATAACGAATAAAGTTTTTGTGGAATCATTGTTTTTGAGATAATACCGTTCATAATATATTCTTATCGCAGATATAAGGTTTTTTGTGAAAAAATGATCAATCAGATTAGGTAGCTGCAGACTATCCAAAAGTATAAATCGAAATCCAGAAAGAATGTGTTATATTCTATAAAATCATTAATAACTCTAGGACATTTATATAATTATAAAGATAGTAGAGATACGCTCTGATGAGCGTTAAAAAGTAATAAAATCAATGACACCTAGTTATTGAATTATATGTTACAAGTAAGTTACAGATAATACGAAATTGTTGCTGAAACACTATCGTATAATATTATCACTATTATACTATCCTACTAATATTATAAATGCGAAAGTTTGTATGTTTGTTTGTTTGCTTGTTACTCATTCACGCAAAAACTGATGTACCGATTTTCATGAAATTTGGCACACACATAGAGAGTAACTTGGATTAAGACATACACGTTTTTATCTCGAGAAAATCCTATGGGATGCCATGGGATGATTTTCTAGTTTCCACTGGATCCAAATTTACGTGGGTGAAACCGCGGTGCGCAGCTAGTCATATATAAAACATTAAACGTTTAAATAAATAATAATATAATTCTCAAAATAAATTTAAAATAATATGTAAGAATGTACAATTATAAACGCGGCCTTACAAAGCCAAACGACCGAAGTCATATGACTTGGTTGCGCTGTGCACTAATTTGTATACCCAACAACACGTCAGAAAAGCCACAGGAAACGGATCTTTAAACCAGTAATCGGTTTACCATTGTGATAATAGTACCTTTGTCTACGTTGAATTTGACAAGACAATAATTTAGTATTAGTTCAGTCAAACTATAATATTTCCGAGTTTTTACTCATAAAAATGCAGTCAAAAAATTAAATAACAAAATTAAATCAAAAATAATGTAGAACGTTAATACAGAAATATTTATTGTACTTAACATATCTATAAAATATTTATTTTATTTTATAATTAATAATGGCGATTACTTATATTATGTCAATCTGCGTTCGGCATTCTAGAATAAGTCTTCTGACTATTGTATTTACGACTTTATTCGTTCGAATGGCTTCCACGTCTTTAGGTGATAACTGTAATGATGCATCAGTGCATAGAAGCAGAAGACAATTGCTGTTCCCAAACGTAACATTGCTTCAAGTAAGTTATTTGTACCTATATATAAATGCATTTACTTTGTGCATCTTTATAAGATGGAGTATCTTCTTAATAAGACAAAGGAGTGTAAAAGTCCGAGTTTCATACTACTACTTATTAAATTATATATTTTGACTACATATATATATTTCAAATGGCATCATAATTTTTTACAATTAATAAATTTCATGTTCGAAAGCTATAGTTCCCATAACACTTAAAGCGTGGCGGACATTGTATTTACTTTAATATACTTTCTAGCCGTATTTCGGCTATGTCGGCCATCTCGACATAGTCTAGTCAAACGTGAGCAAACACATCTACAATGTATATTATTATTATTCCTGTAAGACGGCTATATGGTAGTCAATACAAGAAACACAAGTATGAAGCCATGTCTATTTATCCATATCGAATTATTATACTGTTTGCCGCTTGGTGTATACCACTGCTGGGCAAACGTATCTCTACTCTCTTTGTGCTTCTCTTTACTAAGTGCTAGACAGTGCTAATCCTTCTAGAAGGAGTCCGTTAATGAGATGCCACGTTGTCGCCGGCCATTCTGGGGGATCAATTGAGATGTGATCTTGGCCCAGAGATCATCTAACATGCGGCAGACATGACCAGCTCAGCTCCTTCTACATATCCTATACAATATCCATTTACAACCGCAACAATTTAATGCTTAAGAAACGATGTAAGACGCGCGGTAAAAAATACGTAGAGCAAAATGGTGTTCAATAATGTCGTGTGAAATCGACCGTAACAATTTACAGCGCTATGTTGCTGACAAACGATATCATGTTCTAAAGGAATTAATTGTAGTAGTCTGACAGAGCTGACACATAGATTTTTATTACTTTTTTACATAGTATAAAATATTATAAGACTCGGAGCCAATTTCATGACTACAATAGACAACCGCACGGGCATGGGCCACCGGCTACTTACACACCACACTAAACGCGACACCACAACTGTCGCTTTACGCCGGTCTCGTGTAAGCGAAAGGCACCTTCCCGGTCGGGCCTTCCAATTCGGCTACATGCATGCATGCAGTGTCGCACTACCTCTTACTAAAACTTAAACAATTTGCAGCTAAATATTGGCGTAGGCACGCCCAGTCCTGTCAAACAAGTGAACATAAATTGGGCGATCCAGGCCAACTTCAACCTCCCCTGGAACAGGACCCAGGCACCAATAGACATACTGAACGCCAACAGCGGCTACGATGGAGACGCGAGACGGAGGAGGGACCTGGGACACGAGGGATATGTCAATGACGCAAAGCTGTACCACTTTTACAAACATGTTGAAGAAGTCCTGAACATGTATGTTAATTTGTTTAATGTTATTAAGTACTAGCTGGTGCCTGCGACTTCGTTCGCGTGGCGCAGTAATATTATAATCAAAGTGAATTCTGATTTTCTGTAGGAATGAGAGATTTTATGGTATTAAAAAGTGTTTTTGATGTTGACCAGGCTTAGTATCTATACACCGCGAAAAGTTTCATTCGAATCCGTCTAGTAGTTTCGGAGATAAGCCTGGACAAACAGACAAACAGACAAACAAAAAAAAATAAACAGTGACATGTATGTCGGCAAATGCCGAGCTTGAGACCAATTTTGCAATGGCTGCCTTAGCTGAAATTTACTGTTATTTGCTTTATTAACTGCACCTACGAACCTTTGCATAATAAACGTTTATTTATTTATTTATTTACTCTCAATTGGCCATCAAAAACTTAAAAACCATATGAAAAGCCCAAGCTTTCCCTTATACCCTTACTCCCTTAAAATCTGCCATCGAAACTTAAAAGTGCCTGTGACATACGGACAGACAGACGAACGGACGAAAAAACGGACAAACGGACGGACAGACAGACATGACGCATCAGGGTTCAGTTAAGGGTTCCGTTTTTTGCCATTAGGCTACGGAACCCTAAAAACCGCACGAAAAGCGCAAACCTAACTTACATAGTCTGGTGAAGTTATACGCAGCCAACTTCACGCTTTCGTGGGAGTTGTACTTCCCCTGTCGTTATAGCTCGATCCGTTGTTATGTTCTATTAGACTTTACCTACCTGATGCTGATGATGACAAAAATATGTTTGCACGCCAAATATTGGGATTGTTTCGAAGGCAACAACTTTTTGTTAAATTTGTTTCAATGCTGTTATTTATTGTTGTTTGCTCATGCAAAAACTTTGATGGGAGGGAATGTCTAAATCTTAC
>LUGF01039005.1:159489-182684 GCA_001625245.1 Calycopis cecrops | reverse complement strand
AACATATGATGTTAGCATCATTAACAACAACTTTTTTTCTACGACTTTCGATAATTCTTTTTTTTATAGATTTATAGGCTTGCGTTTGGCCACTGTCTGATAGAAAAATCGGCGTGGCACAATGCAACACGCCTACTTAGATGGTATCTGTTCACTTTTACCTTGAATATACGTTATACGTATTGGGAAATACATAAGCTGGTTATCAACTCCATAGTATTGTAGTACTTACTATAAAATATGATATATTTGTAATGAAAAATGACGGTGAAATGAGAGTGTGTAAGCGGTCTCTCCTAAATGAATTTTATAGGGAGACTTGCAGCGTTGTTACTAGAAATAATTTTAAATCACGCTTCTAAATACATTCCAGAGCTTGAAATTTGTGCTTAGTTGAACCTTCCCAAAGATGCAAACAAAACATTAATTATATTTATTTTTCAAGTTTTTATTGTACTGTCGTGACATTTGAAAGTCTATGTCCAAAGGTGTAAGCGCCGCTTCTCCTACCAACCAACTGATAGCAAAACGCCTATTGACCATTCAACTTTCAATTATTATTGTATAGAAAAAAAAATTGTGATGACATAGAAAGAAAAAATTATAATACGTTGTTAAACCAGAGTAGAATTCTGTTAAATGGAATTTGTCGAAGACAAGGTTAAATAGTGTTCAAGAATTACGTAACGAAATTTGAGGAGAGGGGGGCTTCTGTAAAACGTTGGATATGTTACAGGGACGGGAGAAGGGTTTCGAACTACGTGTTCCGTAATACTGTTGTTTTTAAATTAAAACAAGTAATACCCTAAGTTGGCGAAATTAGGACTAATGAGACCTTTTTTTTGCTCAATTTAAATAAAAATATGCCGAGTTTTGTGTTACGTAACGTTTGGGGGGAGCTAAACAGCAACGTTACGGCGCGTTACAAGGGGGGAGGTTGAAAATCTTCAAAAATTGCGTAATGCCCGATTTACACGTATTAAGTAGTTAAGTAGTTAACTAAATTTTAACTAAATTTTAAGTAATATTTAACTAACTTTACTAAATTATCTGTTTACATGCAATTAAGTACTTAAAATTTAGTTAAAATTTAGTTAACTACTTAACTACTTAATACGTGTAAATCGGGCATTACGTAATACTTGAACGATCTCTTAGGCTTCATCAATCTACAAAGTACATTTCTCTAGTTTATAAAAATTTCAAATCACTATGTTTGTCGGAGCTAATCCCTGAAACTACGTAACCTATTCTGTTAAACCTGCGCACATTTTACTAATCCTACCAATATTATAAAAGCGAAAATTTGTTTGTATGTTTGTTTGTTACTCCTTCAAGCAAAAACTGCTGAATCGATTTTCATGAAATTTGGCACACACAGAGATTAACTTGGATAAACACATAGATAGAATATTTTTTCGGGATAAACCCGAAAAAATGATCCTATGGGATGCCATGGGATGATTGTCTATTTTCCACGGGATCGAAATTTCCGTGGATGAAACCGCGGGGTTCAGCTAGTTTAAAATATATGTAATTTCTATAAGCGCCTAACGAAGAGGGTGGTCAGATAATTATGTGTCATCCTTCTAGCTTCGGCCACAACGGCAGTTCGTGCGTGCTTCGTACCCTGTGCCAGCTGGGTGCTAACCCTCTCTCGTCAGTGGGTGACGAGGACCTCCTCCATGAAGTAGCCAGCTTTGTTCTCAAGTAAGTATTTCTATTATAAGAAGTAAGTGTTCATATTGCAGCTGAGTTTGTGCCAAACGACGGGAGTGGCAACTAACACGACGACACAAAGTGGCTGCCATGATGACACGTTTTGTCCGGTGGGTAAGGTTGCTGTCGCTGTTTGACATTGAAACTGGCGGAAAGAGAACACCGCAAAACCTATTTGTGTCATGAATATTGAAGGGTCTCGGGTATGAAATTTGTCAGCGTGATAATATTATCACTGCATTATATAATGCAGACACAGCTGACAACGTGGGCAATTTACAGACACATTACAGAAATAATATTTTACATAAAATGAGTGTAATGTTTAAGGATATAAACATCAATACAAGGTGCGTATGAAATTTTATCGTCTAATTGTAATATTTTGTTAAATAAAAATTGATTTGAAATAAACCTGAAAAATACATCGATCGTTGTTCGCACACTAAGTGTATCGACTTCAAGGTCAGTGACGCCGACCGGTCGCGACTCGCGAGTCGGATGCCTCGTGATGACCAACAATTATGTTTATAACATGGGACATAGTAATTGTATCTAGTTATCATAGTATTAGTTGTCATAAATGGAATGTCACATTGATTCTGAAACAAACCTGAAAATTTGGCCGGTGATCAAAAATTAACTCTGTATACTCTGGCTAGCACTGCCTGAAAACAGAGAGCTGTTCAGTGGAGTGCACTTGGGTAGGCCTATTTTCAGCACTGGACAATAACAGACTGATGGTAATGACGATGATGAATGTATACCCCAAACAACAAGTTTGTCAACTTTTATAAGTTGCCATTCTTGTAATTAATTTTAAGACTTACTTTGTGTGTCATATATTTCTTTTTTTTCAGTCCCTTGAACGATGTAAACGAAGACACGGCCCAGGAGTCCCTCACATACGTCCAGGCCTATAAAGAAGGGGCCCGCGGAGGAGACTGCCTCTCCGAGTACCACGGCTGCAGCCTGTCGCTTATCGACATGTTTTCTCAATTACACTGAGCCAATGATGTAGCTTTTAATAAAACTTTATATATTTGTATTTTCATTTTTATTCTGATATTTTATCAACTTTATAAGAATAAGGGGGTTTTACGTGTATTTATTTCTATCTAGTTTATCTAGATCAAGGTTTTTAAAGTGGGGTCCATTCCCCTACGGGTCCGTGGCCGATGTGTCAGGGGTCCGCGGTAGCTCCGTTAAACCTTAAATTCTTTTGTACATAGACTGATTTTTAATATATAAATAAGGTTTGTTTTCTTTTCCTAAAATTTTTTTTGGCTGTTTTATTCTGAGCTTTTAAATTCTGAAAAGGGGTCCGTGACTGCAAAAAGATTAAGAAACCCTGATCTAGGTCTAAAATCAAGATTTTTAGTACTTCTTCTTCATGTAAAATGCTATTATTCGTTTTCTATGCAATACTTATTCTAATTCTATTTAAACTTTAATAATTTAAATATGAGTTATAACTAATGGGTTTTTTTTTATTGAAGCTATTCCATACCTAAACATAAACGAATAACATGCTCAATGCATCATATGGCTTAAATGATTACAATGATCCAATCCATATAATAAAAGCAGTAAAATCCGAGTATCTTTACATTGAATATATTTACGAAAAACTAATTGGGGCGATGTTAAGATAGTATTAGAATACTTATCAATGTATTTTATTATTTTTTTGCCTGTTTGTCTGTTTGTCCAAGCTAATCTCCGAAATTACTAGACGGATTTGATTGAAACTTTTTATGGCGTATAGATACCTACTTAGTCTGGTCAACATCAAAAACACTTTTTACGACGGTAAAATCGTTTATATCTAAGGGAAATCGGAATTTCCATACACTGCAAGCAAACAATAACAAATCACTTTGATTAAAATATTACTACGCTTTACGAATGATGTCGCAGGCACGAGCTAGTTTATAATAATCTGATAAAATAAAGCGGAAAGATCCGAGATTCGTTATATTCAAAAGAAGTGAAAGCTGTGTAGCTCGAGTATGCGCGACGTTGCCTATAGGTATGTTAAGGCGTAGAAGGAGTATCTACTTAATGACAACGAATTGGCTACTTCGCGCACCTACGCATAGCTGTGCGACGTTATGCGAATCTCACACTTATTGCCTTTAACCCTTAGAAACACTTATAAACAAGACCCAAAAGGTTACGTTTTATTTCTGTTTCGTATAAATACAGAAATGAAAAGCAGTGTTCAAAACACTCATTTTGGATACCGATTAAGTCCCTGGGGAGAACAAAGGACAACGCATCTTGCAAAACAATTATGCGGATATCTGTGGGCGTCGGTATTCCTCAAAAGGTCCCCAATATTTATTTTTCTCTAGAGGAAAACAATACCTACTTGGTGCGACCAAGTATTTTTCAATTATTCGATCAAATTATTTATATGCGGTAATAAACGAATTCCAGGTTGCTGAGTAAATACTCGCAAAAAGACACGCGCGCAACGCCCATTTCCATTTCGCGATCAAAGTTTCGATCACGATGAAAATAAACAAGTCCGGCCGCTGTTCTACCGTAATGAGAAACGAAATAACACGCTGTGTTTATATACCTGTGTTCGAACACCGACGCTCATTTGTTTAAAATGTAAAATTCCAATCCAGGTCTTAAGCTGGATTATGTTTGCGTTAAATATATTGTTCTATAGGTAGTACACAGATGTAGCAGTTCATAGCTTATACTTTATGTAGAAACAACGAATACGTTTTTGGGGTTCCGTATTTCAAAGAGATCTCAAGAGCATCTTGGTAGTCCTTGTGTGAAGACCTTTTTTCTTAAAACGCATGAAGGGATCAAGCTGAAATTTATATCAAATATGAGGTCTATCCGATCTCTTGATGTGTCATAATTATACTTTCAAGTTACCGCAATAATAAGTTACAGCAATTTATTTATGTACAAATTTTGTATGAATACCTATCTAAAACCTATAGAGTACTCCTCGTTGTCCTAGAATTGTGAAATGTGAGCTCATGCACAACAAGTTTGCTAAAGATCATCACATAATCAAACGCATAGTTTATATTTCTATAAAGGACATACATACAAACATTCATTTATCTACATAGAAGAAGGCAAACTAGCATTACATAGTACCACTACATAATTGTAATGTAAATGTGTGTGTACTTTTCCCCGTCATCGCCGGAAACTTACAAGCCTCAAACGCGGCAGCTGTCGCTACAGCGGTACCGTGTGAGGTTTTAAACATGGCCGAATTTCAATCCAACTATTTTGTTCCATTAAATCCAGTTATAACTGGATTATATTTGTTTTTTATAGTATAAGGGGTAAACGAGCAGTCGGAGGCATTTTGAAGAGTACAGAAGGCCATAACATGAAGGTTATACAGATGCTGTCCTTCCTTCCTTCTACCTACTATTGGGCCACCGGATAATTTCGTGTAAGCAGTAGATACAAGTATGGCACACCCTGTTACTAAAAATTAATTCTTAGCAGATATTACCACGATCGGTAGATGTTAAACTAAGTATTATGGTTTTCGTATTAATCGTTTATAATAATAGGTAATAAACAATGTTTATTTCAGCGATTAATGATCCATCCTACTAATATTATAAATGCAAAAGTTTGTATGTTTGTTTGTTTCTTACTCCTTCACGCAAAAACTGCTAAACCGATTTTCATGAAATTTGGCAAAACAGAAAGTATATTTGGATTAACAAATAGGATAGTTTTTATCTCGAAAAAATGTTCCTACGATCCCATGATTTTCTATTTTTTTTTTTATGGAATAGGAGGGCAAACGAGCAGTCGGAGCCATTTTCATGACTACCGACGCCCACAAACATCCGCATAGAGGCTATACAGATGCGCTGCCCTCCTTTCTCCTCCCACCTCCATGGGCCACCGGCTACTTTCCACGGGACGTTGAAATTGAGAAGAATCTGTAATAATGCTTGTACATTATTGAGAATCAAACTCTGAAGAGAACACTTGAAGGTGATTAATCATCTTTCAAGTTTTTTTTTTTTTCTCTGCAGAATCAACTGTTGGTATAGACACTCTGTCGTCCCATTGGGACTTATGTCTAGCGTTTTGGTGAGCACGAATACACATAAACTCTAGAAATCTACATAAACAGATATTATGTATATACCTGTTCAGTCCGGGACTGAACACCTTGGGAATTGCTTGTTAGGAGGATTAAAATATTTAATATGATAACGTTTATTAAGATAATTGACACCTCTTCTTAATTATTACCTAGCTGAGTTGCGCGTTATTAATGCCGATGGTTGATTGCGAACTGATTTGGTTATTACGTAAAAATATGTAGTGTTTGACAGATTTGATGGTTTATCAATTGGTTGCTGTGTTAAGTAATAATGTACGTGGACCGTACAATATCTAAGTTGCCTCTCTGTATCCTATCCAATGAGCCACCGCTCGTCACACATTTCAAGAAATTCGAAAACATGTCTATCGCTTTTAATGCCGAATCATGTTAGCAAGAGGTACCTCTAGGCTCCAGGTCTATCTTCCTGATAATGCAAGCTGCATTAATGAGATGATTAAAATCGCCCCAGTAGTTTCGGAGCCCACTCGGTACAATCAAAAAGTCAAATTATATATAAAAGTAGCTGTGCCTCGCAGTTCACCCGCGTTTCATTTATAAGAAATCCATATAAACTTCAACACCTTATTTCACTCCCTTAGTGGTTGAATTTTTTAAATTCTTTCTTAGTATGCTTACGTCATAACATCTACCTACATGCCAAATTTCGATCTCTCCGTCCAGTGGTTTGGTCTGTGCGTTGTTAGATATCTATGCCACCTTTGAATTTTACATAATATGTAGATTATCGAGTCACAATGTTAGTTACCATACTCCTCCGAAACTGCTCGACCGATTCTCATGAAATTTTACGTGCAGATCTGAGAATCGGGAAACATCTATTTTTCATCTCGATATTTAGAATCGAATCGAACGTGGAAACGACGGAGCGCACCTAGTATCAAATAAAGATAAGATAAGATAGATATAAAACATCGCCCTGCCAATTACTCCCATATCCAATGCTAAAGACTACATCACGAGTTGTATGTGATATTTAATACCGCACTAAGCTCCATTAGTGCAGGTCCCCGCCTGAAGCTGGGATTATATATTAATTACGTTTACGCGGATGTACGGAGAACTAAATCTCTTTGTGGCTTTCGGCTTTTAACGTTAGCCTTCACTGATTGGGCTTTTGCTGAAATTAAATGATTTTTTTTTATTAAAAACAATACAAACTCGTTTAAGAGCCATTGATGCATGCAGCGAAATTTGGAGCTTGACCGGGGATGTATATGACGGCAAACACCCATAGACATCCGCATGCTCCACGGGTTATATAAATAGGTTGCCCTTCTTCCTCCTCCACGGATCACCGGATACTTACACACCGTACGAAAGACGACAGCACAGCTCTCGCTTTGCGCCGGTATCGTGTAAGCGAGAGTTAGTTCCTGGTCGTGTCAGACCAAACGACTTCATTGCAGGGTGGCGCTAGCTTTTTTAAAAGTTCTTTTTGCCAATTAACTAAAATCTATAACGATAGATCTATAACAAACTCCTACGCACACCTCCAGTATGTAACTGCCTTCAAAATAAGCTACCAAAATCAATGCATGTTTTTCGTATAGAGGTAAGACGTGCGGCCGGAAAACGCGAGAAGAACGTGAGGAGAGAGAACTTACAAATATAACGACAGTCTAATAAAAACAAAAAATAATTTAAAATTAATTTATTGAGTTGCGTCAAATGGCGTAGAAAACCTCGTTGTCATAGATGCTCGCTATTTATATCTAAGAGCTTGCTGTGTTTTACAAATAACCCTGTGTAGGTGGCAGACGAGAGTATTTTAATGACTACTAACGCCCATAGATGACGCCAACGCCATAATTGTTATACCGACCAGGTCAACTTTTTGGGGACTTAGTGAAGTAAATTATGTAAATACTTATCCCAATGATAAAATGGGTTTATAAATTTATATTAATTAGTTATTCATGAGTAAAAGTAAAGAAAAGTTTAGTAAAGATTATTTTATTTTTTCCTTTTTAAATTGATCAAAAGAATTCTCTTCGTAAGATTTTTAAATTACTAACATTGGGTATCGGAAATTTTATCTCTTTATCCTTTTTCTAGTAAAATATTAGAAACGTCAGTTTGTAAATATTTAAATATTCTTTAACAAAAGTACTGAACAGATCTGGGTGACATTTAGCACAGATATAGTTTACAATCGGAAGTATTGTAGGGATTATTCCTTATCCCGTAAACGGAAAGGTGTCTGAGGGATAGATATTTTAGGTAAAACCACGCGAATTAGCTATCATGAAAAACTAATAGCAATAAAAGTCATTCTTACTATATTGTGGACTTCATTAAAGCGATTGTGGGTTGGTTTATTCCGTGTTTTATATAAACAAATATGTGCAAAGTTGGAACGGTGCGCAACGTACGTAAAATACTATTTTATAAAATGTATCGAGGGGAAGAAGTTGGAACATCAATTTTCTTGAATACATCTCGTTTTTTTCGCTTGTTCCAAAAGTTTGTTTTTTGCTCAAACATCTTCGCATGCATTGATTTTGGTAGCATATCATTCAGCATTTGCTTGGGCGAAAAATGTAATTCATATTTATTTTTGAATGAAAAAATAATATTATCATGAAAAGTCGTAGAACAAATGTTGTTATTATAGATACTAAAAAAGCTATGATGTTATTAAAGATGCTAGAAAGAAGAGCTATTAAAAGAACACCAACAGGCGACAAGCTCTTAGATATGGCTATCTGAGAGGTTGCTGGTGTTTGAAAAATAACCTTAAATATGTTATTATATTAGAAACTACTATATTAAAAACTGTCTTCATATTTCATGCAACTGGAGATTACTCCATAAAAATTATTTCTTGATTTTTCTCCTCAAATTTTATACATATGGTATTATAAGGTTTCATAAGGAGTAATCTCAAAAGAAACTCATGGTGAGAATGAAAAACTCGCCACTTTAGGAAACTATAGGACAACAAAGAGAAATCCTTTAGATTGCGTGATACTGCATCGCGTAGGGGCGCGCGGCGCAGTGCCGTATCAGATACATGCCAAATCCGCATCATTGTGTATGCACTAGGCGTTATAGATCCCAACTGCGACTACGAGGTTATGACACGCGATATAGTGATGTACGAGAAGTATTTTAATATTGTAATATAGTTAAGTGCTGTGTGTGCTCTCCTAAAATTCGGTTTTAATGTTCATCATAAATAGAAAATATATGTAAATCATTTAGTCCAGTCATTATAGGTTTTGACCCGGGCATAATTAGTTCCACTCAGTTCCACTTCACTGGGAGTGTAAATTCAAAAATTAAACCGGATGAGAATCCTGCGTACTATATTCAAAAAATGATATTTTTTCAAAAAAACGGTTTTTTTGAATAACTCGGCCATTTTTGATTTTACAGTAAAACCGTGAAGACAGGAATTGTAGGAGTTTTTGTTCTCTACAAGTTTGGTACTTACAATTTCTCTTCTAGGATCGATATTTTGGAAATTAAATTAAATTTGAAAAAAAGCGACAATTCCAAAATATTTTCATCTCGTTTGTTTTCAACTTTACGACATAAATGAAGATTATTCTGAATCTATAATGAATGATTTTGTAAATATAATGAAGAGTATTTGCGGGTAAGGTCGGTTTTTTGGATGTAATGACTGGACTAGTTTTGTAAATGAAAGTTAAATATCATCCTACTAATATTATAAATGCGAAAGTTTGTACGTTTGTTTGTTTGTTTCTTCTTTGCCGATTTTCATGAAAGTCGGCACACACACAGAGTAATTTGGATTACAAATAGGATAGTTTTTATTCCGAAAAATGTTTCTATACATGAGATATGTACCATGGGATTTAACATTCTTTTCATTTTTTCACATTCAAGTTTACGCGAATGAAACCGCGGGGCGCAGCTAGTATGACATAATATGTTTGACATTGTCAATACGGTAAGATTCGAACCTCGCAGACACAGTGTAAATATAAGACTTATACTGTGTCGCAGGAGTGGATAATTGAACTTCCGAGGTTCAATTCTCGAATCAAAATCATTTTGCTTATAATAAAAAAAATAAACAATATTATAAATACGAAATTTTTTATAATAAAAATAATACATATTGTTATTCTAACAAGCATAAACTACTAAATTATAGATTTTGATTAAGTTTTTGAAAATTATAAATTACAATCTGGAATAGTATAAAATCTGATGAATTCGAAATTATGAACAGATTTCACGCAGATGGTAGTGTAGGGGGTGCTCATCACCCGATCCCAATATCAAAAAACTAGAATCCCGATAAATATTTAATCTATTCAACCTAATTCATCGACATTTATCACTTTCCGTGCAAACGTTTTTTTAGTAAGAGGTAGTAGTTTTTTTTAGTAAGAGGTAGTGTCACACTGCATGCTTGCATGCAGCCGAATTGGGCCGGCACGACCGGGGAGGTACCTCTCGCTTACGTAAGACCGGCGTAAAGTGACAGCGTTGCTGTCGCGTTTCGTGCGGTGTGTAAGTAGCCTGAGGCCCATGGAGGTGGGGGGAGAAAGGAGGGCAGCGCATCTGTAGTCTCTATGCGGATGTCTGTGGGCGTCGGTAGTCATGAAAATAGCTCCGACTGCTCGTTTGCCCCCTTATATCATAAAAAAAAATATCGTTAAATAAAACAGACAAATATTAAATAAAATAAATTTAATTGTATATCAGTTTTTCATCAGAACAATCCAAACTTATGCAGCGTGTCAATCCCGATGCCCGTGAAGGTGTCCAGTATAGACGACTCGCACTCGGGGAACAAGGTCTCGCAGCTTTCGTCGGCGGACCTCCCCAGACGCTCGGCGGCGTGGTACTCGTTGTCTGTGTGGTGGGAGAGACTGTCTTTGGTCGTTGAGGGTCTGTAATAGGACACACATTATAAGAAACCTATAAAGTTATCAGGTCTGTTGGAAGAGATTCCTGTATGGAATAAGCTGTACCTTTGTACTTGCCTTGTAATCTATCTCTGTTTAGTATATAAGTTTGTTTCCATGTACAAAAATTGTTAAATAAAAATAAATAAATAAATAAATAAAGCTTTAGTAAGATAGTGCCACACTGCATGCTTGCATGCAGCCGATTTGGACCGACACGACCGGGGAGGTACCCTCGCCTACGTGAGACCGGCGTAAAGTGAAGGCTGTGCTGTCGCGTTTCATGCAGTGTGTAAGTAGCCGGCGGCCCATGGAGGTGGGAGGAGAAAGGAAGGCAGCGCATCTGTAATGCCTCAATGTGGATGTCAATGGGCGTCGATAGTCATGAAAATGGCTCCCACTGCTCATTTGCCCCCTATATCTAAAAAAAATAGACTTTTCAATTCACATCACACGTATGCAAAGAGCAAGCTGAGGCGAGCTATATAGACTTTTATAGATGTATAGAAGTGCTACGTAAATAATTTGCTGCATTAGCGTAGCAGAGCTACAGTGGTAGCAGATGTACTTTGCAGTCAAAAGGACATACGTCAAAGAGACGAAAAATTTTAGGTTTAATTAAAAAAGTTTTGCTTCTGTAATCGTGTAACGTAATTGAAACATCCCCAATTTTTCATATATTTAAAAAAAAACAAGCTGTTTTGAAGGACTATTCGTTTGTTGACTTTTTTCTGTCGTTTTTGTAAAATATGTAATTATGCTAACATGTTATGTTAGCAAAATGATAACTTAATATACAATATTAACATTTATGTAGAATTTTTAAACATAATATTCCTACATTTAAACCTTTTCCTTGCTGTAACGAATGCAAAAAAAAATTGGTATAGTAATTTGGAAGTTATGGGCGTACATATATTTGAAAAGGTTTAATTTTAATTTTTTAATGTAAGTCACTTTATAATTCACTAAAGAATTTTTGCTGTATTGAGTAACTTCCTTCAGTTAACATAGCAATATACATTTATTTATTTTAAGTATGTATTAAACTTTCATTTAAAAAATATCACGATTAGAATCGATATCCAGACGTATAATAGACTAGCATTCTAATGCTATGCATACGATTTAAATTGGGCCACAGCTGTATTAGATTTTCCGTTAAAAATATCAAGTAACCTCCATAAAGTCCCTAATAATATTCCTTTATACTTGCAGAAGCGGGCACTTACGTGAATAATATATGGCCAATTTCACCAAGCAAACCGTTCTCGTAGGTAAAAGGAACCTCGGCAGCTTCGCAGATGGTTCTCAGCAGGCAGGGTCTGCCTGAATAGCCGTACCTGGAAAGTTTTCGAACATTTTTAATATTGCAAGACTTTACTACATTGTGTGGTAAATTAGTATACTACATTCTGCTTCATATTGATGTTACAATGTGAAGGTTAGTACGTATTTTTATTATCAACAATAATACATCTTCAGTCCAATCCCTTAAGGGACAGACAAAGGGACTGGACTGCCATGACCCATGTGGCACTCTGTGTCAAGACTTTTACACATTTGCCTAGTTTCCTCTACAATCACTCTATTTTATTATTACACTAGCTTCGCCCCGCGGCTTAACCCGCGTAAATTTCGATCTCGTGGAAAATAGGAAATCATCCCATGGCATCCCATAGGAACATTTTTTCGGGACTATCCTATGTAGTAATCTAAGTTACACTCTATGTGTGTGCTAAATTACATGAAAATCAGTTCAGCAGTTTTTGCGTGAAGGAGTAATAAACAAACAAACATACAAACTTTTGCATTTATAATATTAGTAGGATAGATTTATATGACACCCAAAACTTTAAGGGGATTTGAAATAAATTTATATATTTATAAGTAATATATTGGAATAATATAATGTATAATATTTATTCCTACTCATGATATTATGTATCATGTAACAAGTACAAAATTTAATTCAAACCTATGAGTAAAATTTATAATAATATTATTAGAATACAATCAGAACGACATATTATACTCGTACATAGTTAATTTTTATTCCGCGCGGCAAGATATTCATTCAACTGAAACTCCCCACAGGTAGTTTTAACATAAATATGGTCCTTACATAATTCTATTACGTTCATTTGAATGTTTGTTCGAATGATCCTTTTTTCTAAACGTGTGATTATTTGTAAAATTTTCCGCGTGTTTGACACATGTTTATAAGTCTAGTACAACTCAAGGACTTCTGTAAAAGGAGCTGTCAACCTCGTGACTTCACGTAGCGTCCATGTACAGGTAAATATCGTATTTACCGGGTTCCCCGTTCAACTTTCGCCGGGGATTATAACGTATTTTCAAGCGTGTCATATGGAATACATTAACAAGTTCTGATAAAACTTTGCGGGGAGCTTACCGAGTTGGTGTACACGTAAATGCGTGATCGAAGGCGGGCTCACGTAATGTACAATGAGCATTAGGCTAGAACACGAAGTACCCTCGTCAACTTTTCACCGACTTCGAAAATTGAGGCTCAATTTTTCGGCGCATGTTATTTTGTGTTATCATTGAGGTCCTTTTGACAACACGGACAAAAAAAACAACTACATTGAACTTGTGTGTTGTTGTCATTTAAGTTGTGCATATCTAGGAAATTTTGACTTGACTTTACTAAGGATAGCCAAGTTCTTAATATAGGTATAATAATATAATATTTATGAACATTTGTTGTCCTTGCCATAAAGATCTCATCAATTTTATTTCAAAATAACATGAGATATTTTGCAAAATCACACAGCTTGTGACATTAATATTATTTTCGTGTAAACGCATCAGCGCATACATGATGTCTATGGGCGTCGATAATCATTAAAATGACTCCGACTGCTCGTTTGCCCCCATATACCATAAACATTATTGTCTACAGTAAGCTTAACTTATTGTTTTTTCAATAATTGCAACTAAATTGTAAGTGTACATGAAGAAAAGGTTTAAATTTACGTACACAATTAATTTATCTTTGAACTCTGCTTAACACAGTAAGAACAATAAGTTTTATCTTGAGCACCGAAGTTAACAAAACTTAAACTAGGAGTAACAGACAGAACAAAGTTTGCCAAGACCAATGTCTAACGAGGTACGAAAATGTTTCTTTAATTTCAATGAAATATGGAGCTGACCAGCCGTTTGTGATAAATTGTGATAATTTTCTGTTTGATAACTTGAGCTATTTCCTAACTATTTGGTTAATTTGTTTTGAATATGTTGTTTCTTGAATCCATGTGACAAATAGCGACCTAATATCTACTTTAAAATAGGTTAATATCCCGTGACGCCGAATAATTCCTATTATTAATTTGATAAATTATAAAAATAATTAATTTTTAAGCCAAAGTTACAAAATTACCTTTCAACCATATGCTCAAGAATTTTATAGAAATCCCATCTATTCATTCTTTGCGGCTCCTCATCGTCTTCCAAATTCTTTTGGTCGATAATTTCTTGTCTTCTAATAGCCTCTTCTAGTGGTATATCGGTGTTTATATTAAACTCGTCGATACTGTTTCCAGTACCTCCTTCTGTGTATATAAGAGATCTTTTCTCCCTCTCATTAAACGATATATCAACCAATGTATCATTTTCTGAATCAACATCATCATCAATCTGATCGATATTTCTAGAATCATTCTCAATGTCGTTCTCGCTGTTTTCCTTTTCATCTCCGTTCATGTCTCTTGATACTGTGTCAGCGAATCCGTAGATGCGACTGGTATACTCTGTGCTATTGGTTGGTAAGTCATATTGAAATTTTATTACTGTCCCAACGGTGACGGATGCTTCTTTCAAATCTACAGGAATACCCAAACCTATGATAAACTAAAATTAAAAATTAAGATTGATATGAATTGAAATCGTTTAGCTCTATTTACGTCCTGCTAAGGGATCGAGAAGGAAATGTAAATACAGTAGTCGATCGAAATGCGACTACTGTATGTACATTTCCTTCAGTATATTCAGCATTCATTGGAATAAGCAGTTGATGGTGACGATGAGAAACAATTTAAAATGGCGCGGTAAATATTAAAATAAATTTAATTTAATTTAACAAATCTCAAATGGCGTCAGCTGAACTGAATATAACTAAACTGATTCATTCAAATTCTGTCTATTTTCAAACCGTATTTTTATTTATAAATCTTTCTGTATTATATAATCTAATCTTGTATAATAAATATCTCCAAATATTTCTGCAGGTGTTATAAAATTTAATTTAATTATTTAATATATAAAATCTAAATTAAGAAAACTGACCCTTTTGTTTTTGGGCTTTAGTAGACTAAACTGGTCATTCATTTAAATCGTGTCTATCTTCTAATCGTATTTATATTTAATACACAACAGAACGTCTACAGAAACTGCCGCAGGTACATAATCGATATCAACTGCTGTACAGTTCGCTGCATAATTACTGAGAACGAACTAATTAACGATGAATTCCGTATTCAAGTACGAACTATGCCGGTCTAAGTGTGTTCGCTGGATATTGCATTGCTGTATCATTCCTGTACATTAAACTGTTAATTTGGTAACGATTGAATGGAATGCAAAATAGATCGTCATTTCCAAGATGGAGTTGCACTAAAACGTACAGTCTCATTCATATACAAAATTAACATGTGATATCATGTGATATTGCGTTGTACGTTTTGTAAGCCGGTATCGCAGTGAGAGAATGGGGTTAAACGTAAACATCTAGATACCACTACTTGTTCAGACATTTGTTGGTGTATGTACATAACATAAAAGAATTTCATAGCATCGTGAATTTTGCAAGTTTAAGTGGACCTAACTGATAAAAAGTATGTGCTTTAGACTACACAACTGAAGTAAAACTTAATTATCGATTTGATATCGATCGACTGTAGCTACAATGACATAACATGTCATATGATATTTATTTTTTAACTACAAAAAACCTCACTTAGATCAAAATCAAAATATTTTTATTCAAAATAGAATTTAAAAAATTGCTTTTTGTACGTAAAAAATTTCCATCTACCACCGGTTCAACCCTAGCCCTGTCCTGAGAAGAAACGGCGAAACAATTCAATGATCGAGTTTGAATGACAACCTCCATTGGCCTCGCCCGATGTGTGATTTTTGTAACGCTCTAGCCAGCTTTACTACTCCCCATGTCACGTACGCGTATAGAAGTTTTACTTCAAAAATCAAATTGCATTATAATAAAATGTCCAACTGTTGATTATAAATAAAGTTTAATCAACGAACAGCTTACTATCTACAATCGTTTTTCTAATAATATAATCGTTTCCTTAATAAAAGTTGTTAATATTCAAAGAATCCATTTAAAAGAAACAATCAGAAAGTAAATTCCTTCATTTTGATTACAAAACTTCAATACAAGTTAGACGGTAAAAGGGAATTTAATCAAGAATTAGGATAACAAGCGGAAAAATAAAATATCATGTCGAAATGAAATCTCTTAGAAGTGTTTGTCTTTGTAACGTTAAATGAATTGTTAATATTTATTAATTAAATATTGTATTATTTGTAGCAAGGACAATTACATTAGACTGGATTAATTATTAACAACGTCTGCAAATATTTACATTGCTAGAAGTTGCGTTTATGCGTTGCCATCCCTTGAAAAGCAAATAAGTTATTTTTTAAAAGATATCTTTTATAAAAAGTGTTCTGTGACACAAGAAACTATTTTTTTTGAGCAAGTCGACTTTAATATGTCTTTTGATTTTAATGACATCAAAATGCATTTAATTTATTGACAGAACATGAATAGTGTGTGACTAAGCTTTTCAAAATTATCAAAATCGGTTAACATAATCGTTTTTTTTTATTTTAAAAACGACATCCCAAAAACTTACGTTCTTAAGAAACTATCGTCAATTACAAAAACAAACATGCATCGTGCAGAAATGAAAAAGGAACTTCTACGGATGCTTAGATTAAACAGGAGTCTGAACCCCTAAAAAAACATACCTGAGCTCTCGCCGGTCCTCCGTCAGGGTAGACGAGGTACCTCCTCTGCCTCCTCGCCTCCCCGAGCACGAGTATGTTGAGCAACACAGCCAGCAGCCGCATCATGAAGCCGACTGAATGTTTGCTCACGGGGCGAGGTAATGAACCGTTATGTCGTCTGTTTGCGTTGGCCTAGAAAGGATGGGTTCGCGTTCGGGCTTAACGATGCGAAATCGTGATTTGGTTTTTAGCTCTCGCTCGCTCGGATATGAAATGCAAATGTCTACGGTCTTGTTTTTTTATATAGTCCATTTTTTTACAGTTTAAGGGCACTAGCAGTGATGACTGCCGACGCTTATAGACATACGCATAGACGTTGAACAGATGCGTGGCCCTTCTTCTTCTTTCCACCTCAATGGGCCACAGCATATTTACTCACCACATGAAATACGACAATTGTCACTTTACACAGATATCCTACGAGCGTACCTCCCTGGTCTTGCAGGCATAAACCTGCTGCAAGGCCATCAACCATTTGTAAATACATAGCATGTTCAAAAAAAACGATGAATCTGGAAGCCGATATAATGAAAGCCATACATACAAGCCAAACAAACCCACGTTCTTTTATTCAACTACAACATAAACATAACGTAGCTTTTATTATGCTAAAGATATGTTCCATTAATTTGAACTCACGCAAATAGGATCTCAAAATGAATACTGAAATGTTTCAATTAATTACCATTATATGCAAAGATTATTTTGTGTGTAGATGCGACACGCAATATATATGCTTAGAGGAGAGGCATTTCAGCAAATAACACTTAGTTTTGTCCAATGACCTAATTAATGGCTTTAATCGTCACTGATTTAAGCACAATTTACAAATATGTATTTCAGGGAAGCGCACTTATTGTATGAATGAAAAGCCCAGTATTTAACATGAATTTCAGATTGATGCGCGTACCTGAGAAAAGGTCATGACAGGCGAAAGATATACAAACCTACATACAAACAGATAACAAAGTGATTCAGAAGGGGCGTTTCGTGTGTAAATATCCGATGGGTTATGAAGAGAGGAAGAAGGTGGAAAGCATGTATAATGTATATAACTCGTATGCAGTAGTGTATATGCTTCTGTAGTCATGGCAGTGGCTCCGACTGCTCGTTGGCCCACCTACACTACAAAAAAGGTTACGTTCTCTTGAGGCACAGAACTACTAAAATCCACCCTCAAGTGTCGCCTCTGTTTATTACTCTTTGCCTCCGAAGCCAGCACTGAAGCGCAAATCTCAAAATACTGTGCACTAAATAGGGCATTAGTCGCCCGCTTATGCTATCCCACTAGCCGCAACGGCGTTAAACCTTGCATTTCGATAAATTTGTGAAAGCGGGCCTTTGATGCATGTTGATTATGCAAATTAATCGTTACGTGTCTGATATTTAGCATTGCTATTTGCAGCTGAAAATTGGCAATGATTTCGCGTTTTGTGTAGTTTAAAGTAGCCTAATGGAGAATGGGTTGGGAGATAGCAATACTTGCCTTGGATTATGCTGATTTCTATGCTTAATTTTTCATAATCCTGCAGCTTAAAGGTTAGATTTGCAAACATTTTTTTACGTATGGTTTTTGCTGACAGATTGGGTCTGCTGTGAGGGATGTGGCGTGGAATTTATAACGCCGCCTATCTATATTTCCTCTATAAAATTACAGAAGACTATACAAACCTAATGGATACATCCCTATATTTTTAAAAAGAAACAAAACTACTCACACCACTGTCTAAGCGATAGCTAACGATAATAACTATTTTTGATACGTTTCTCTGAAGATACGTACAAGACGTCACGTCTACTTGGCGTGCACTTGGCGTGGGAGGCCTATAGGCAATGACCGGAAACGTTGGTGATAATGATTATGAACATGATAATAATGAGGAGGAATTTGGATATGGAAATCTGTTGTTGGATTTTAATTAAGTACCAAAGCCCCAAATATAGTCCAGAGCCTCAATATGGTTTGAGATCATGTAGCGCAATGTTGACTATGTTCATAATGACAATCTCAAAACCGCTGCTCTCAAACAAAAAGAAACAACAAAACACACACTTTACTAAGATATGCAGAAGGAACTGAGTGCTCTATGTCACGATTCTTACATATTTGTTTTTTTAATTTGTTTAATTTTCATGCATAAATACTAACACGAGGTCTAATCATTTATTTATTCAATTCAATAAACGGGAATTCTCCCTTTTTACAATATAATAATAATTTTGATATATCTATAATTTGGATTTTACTGCCACATTTGCCCGAATATCAAATAGTTAACAGATATCAATATTAGTAATAATAATAGTAAATGGTAAATATCACAGCTTATGAAGTAGTAAGGTACAATGAGATACTAAAAATAATTTAAAAACATGTCGGTATAGAGATATACCGGTTATTATACATATACAAGATACAGTTCACAGCCAAAAAACATTGGTAAAAGTAAAGAGCTATAAATAAGAACAAGCCAAGTCATACATAAAAAATTCGATTGACATGTTTAGAGAAAGTAGAAAATGGTACCGAAAAAATATCTACATCGTTGGTTTTGCTTATTCCACATTCATTATTTCTTTTCATACAAACACTAAGTGGGTAAGATTACCACCTCGGACAGTAGTATTTCTTCATCAATTAAGTATTTTATGTTAAATTTAAAATTAAAAATCATGTAATATCAATCTTGACTTTTCCTGGTACCTAGATCCTTCCATATTGGTATGATATATCTGTTTTGATAACCATTTCTTCTACCTGTGTGAACCAACGGAATTGCTTTGGTATAATCCTTATAGTATCAAAAGCTAACATAAGGTTTATATTTTAGTTCTTGAATTCGAACCTACTAACTACCACGCCCCTTTGCCAGTAGCTTCCAAATTAGACAATACAACTAGAAATTAGACCGTGCGAATAACAAACAACGTCGTGACCCTTAAATAAGAGCCTGAGAGGAACTAGGTTTTGAAAATCTGTCGCTCTATCACGGATAGTTTTAAGCCTGCTTTGAGACTCTGTATTGCAATAATGTTGAAGATATTAGAAAGAAAGAAAGAAAGAAATATTTATTTTATTATATTTATTTAAGAAATATTAGGTATAAGTGACAACTGATAACGCTTTTTATAGTATAAGAGTGCAAAAGAGCAAACTTTTAATAACTACCGACGCTTCTAGAGGTTCGCAATGTTATGCAGATATAGGCCTCCGGAAACTCAGGAAAAGCAAGAACGTGACAGCAGTCACTTTGCGGCCGTATGTGAGAGGTACCTCCCTGTATGTGCCTACCCAAAACAACTACAATCAGTCTATACCTCTCATTAACAATATTATTATACTAGCTGCGCGCGGTTTCACCCGCGTAAATTTAAATCCCGTGGGAAATAGAAAATCATCCCATGGCATCCCATAGGAACATTTTTTCGGGAAAAAAAAATTATCCTATGTGTTAATCCAAGTTACTCTCTATGTGTGTGCCAAATTTCATGAAAATCGGTTTAGCAGTTTTTGCGTGGAGTAACAAACAAACAAACAAACATACAAACTTTCACATTAATAATATTAGTAGGATAAGTAAATAACATTTAGTATTTATTAGTAGTAAGTAAACAAGGTTTATATTCTAGAGATTCGAACATGCGAACTGCCACGCCCCCTCGCCAAGTCAGTGACTTCCAAATTAGATAGTACAGCTAGAAATTAGACCGTGTAAGTAGCTGACACGGTTGGGACCCTCTAATAGGGGTGCAAACATAACGCCGGCTCCGTTCGAATAATTATCATGTCCAAAGTCCAAACTGTGCACGACGCACGCTAGCTACGGCCCGTGGTTTTACCTGTGCTTTGTACCATAAACTATACGATATTATCCTACTAATATTAAAATGCGAAAGTTTGTATGTTTGTTTGTTTGTTTGTTACTCCTTCACGCAAAAACTGCAGAACCGATGTTTATGAAATTTGGCAAACACATAGAGAGTAACTTGGATTTACACATACAATAGTTTTATACCGATAAAACGTTCCTACGAGATGCCATGGGATGATTTTCTATTTTTCACGAGATCGTCGATTTTCATCGAAATTTACGCGAGCAAAAAAGCGGGGCGAAGCTGTTATAAGTATATACATATAATCAAGATATTTCAAGACATAATTTTGGCGTTTAGTTATCTTACCGCCTGTAAGAGGTCCATCCAAAAAAAAGATAATTTTAAAGAAATAAAGAAACTAGCAAGAGGTGTGACGCTGCATTGCATCCGAATTGGAGCGGGCATAACCATGGAGGTGCCTCTCGCTGACAGTCACGGCGTAGTGACAGTTGTGCTGTCGCGTTCCGTGCGGTGTGAATCAGTGGCTCATGGGAGGTGGCTCATGGGAGGAGGAAGGAGGTCAACACATCTCTATGGGGATGTCTGTGTGTGGTAGACAGTAATGTGACTCCGACTGCTCGCTTGCTCATAAAAAGTATATTAATACTTTGTAGAAAATATAGTAAAGAATATATCAAAGTATTCCGATATTTTCCATTGGGGTAGTTTGAGACGATTCGGTGGTTTTGATCCATGTCCCGGTGCACACATATCTGTGTAAGCCCTCGGGTGTCGTCTGCGTTACAGTGGCACTTGACAATTCACAACAGGTGGTTATTGGTTGTGGATTTCCACCGCTTTTACGCTTAATGGTATTAGGTAGTATTGTGGTTCTAAAATTACGATATTTATTTATTTATTTATTTATTCCATTCAATGAACGGGAATACTCCCATTTTATATTTGGTAAGAACTGTTAGTAAGACTCAGTAATTGTTACAAAGCTAATTCAAGAACATCAACAAGTATACAGTTTTACGCCATTTCTTCTCTCAGAGACAATCCTCGTTAAAAAAAGGATCATCAAGAAAAGAGCTTATTCTTTCTTCAAAGGTCGGCAACTCGTCTGTTAGACCTCTGGTGTTACGGATGTCTGTGGGCGTTGGTGATCCTATGCTATAAAAAAGCAGTAACGCCTTATGTGCACACCCTGGGTGGGTGATCGACCAGTGTAGATTGTGAACTCCCTATAGTGTATCTTACTCCACTTAACCTCACAGAATCTCGCAGCCACCTCAGAAGGATAGAGGAGCCGTCTGTATTCATTTTTTTATCTTTATGAAAAGCAGTGCTGGATTTACCCCTAGGCCTGTGAGACCCGGGGCTAGGGCGGCAGGATTTAGGGGCGTAAAATATTTAGAGCTTTAGAGTTTTAGAGCCGAAATATATACCCAAAACCTAAATAAAAATTTGTTCTTGTTCTTTATGAAATGTGGGTATAATTGGTGAAATAAATGGGGAGAATGTATATAAATTTATCGATCAAAAAAGGGCGGCGTATCGCACCGGACCTAGGGCGGCAGTAAGCGTAAATCCGCCACTGATGAATAGAGTACATAGTTTCAAATTTTTCAAAAAACAATTTAAACGTTCGTGTAGTCGACAGTATAGCTATAAAATACTCTCTCTTTATAGACTTTAAGTAAAGAAACGCATAGAATTGCAAACTCCATTTGAAAATGGTTATAAAGTCGTATTAAAATATTTTTTATCGGATTTCCTAGCTGTTAATTTACTGTAAAGTTTCATGAAAATCCGTCCAGTAGTTTTTGTGTGAAAGAGTAACAAACATCCTTACAAACTTTCGCATTATAATATTAGTAGGAAGTTAAATGCTTAATTCAGTTGTTATAAAGTGAAAATTATATTAAAAAAATAACATAAGTTATAAACACAAAATTATCCATCATTTATGATTTTGTATTTATAATTTATGTTATTTTTTTAATATAATTTTATCGACAGTCTATGGATTTATCTCTACTGTCGTGGTACCAACAGGAATGGGGTCTTCCTCGTGGTTACACTGGTGTAACCACGAATTTTTTCCAACCAAACATTTAAATAGAAACTACTTTTTATTTTTTTTTTGTATGTAATAAGGTAGTTGAAGGCAATAGAAAATGAAAACACTGATCGAAATAATCAAATAACAAAGAACTCCTGCAAATAATCGACAAAAACGCCCAGAACACTATATTCTATAACCACTCTTGATCCCATAAATACAAATTTATTTCCAACCTTCTGGTTATTTCTGGTGCTTTTTAAGGTTCCATTCATAATTCGGAAAGGAAATACATACGTGTTTGAAGCACAGAACAATCACATACATAGTCTGCCATCAAACAAAAAATTACCATAATATTATGTATTTGTTGTTCCATCTGTGATAAAAAAACATTGGTAGTTTGCAAATAAATAATTCGAATTGAATCAAATTGAATAGAATTTCTAAAAAATTGAAAAGTTAGGCAGAGGTACTGTATATGCGCATACTATGACGATAGCATGAAAAT
>LUGF01039005.1:111642-135033 GCA_001625245.1 Calycopis cecrops | reverse complement strand
GCCTCTTCCTAATGAATGCTGATGAATTTGATACATTTTACTGCGCGTGTTTAGTGCAGATCTCGTGTGCATCCTACACAGAGACAGTAAATTCAATCTGACTATAAACCTTCTCGTCAGGGTCCATTCACGTTAGTTCCAAGCTTCCATAAGCGGATTTACAGACCCACACCGTTTAGTATTCAAGTAAAAGACTTAGTGTGAATCACACTAAGTCCTGAAGTTGTATTGGAAGTTCGAGATTCAGACCAATTAGACCCCGGTAAGTTTCAGGCCAATTACCACGCACGCGATATCTAAACTCCAAATAAGATACAGTTAGGCGAGGTAAGCAAGTGGGACAAAATGGCGTGTATTCGAGTTGACATTCTAAAACCTAATACAATGTTTCAATAATTTACCACGTTTCCGGACAGAAATTGTCATTAAATTGTGTTTTAATTTTGAGGAAAATATGGAAAAATAGAGTTCGGTCGGAATCATAATAGAAATACGAGAAACAGGCATAAATTAGACATACCATTTCATAGACTTAGTAAAGTAAAGAATTCCTTTCGGGGGCAATGCATACGCCTCTACAGTAGGATCCCAGAAAGCGTCCAAAAACTTTCGATCAATAAATTTAAAAAAGTTGTTAATGCGCGTTTGTGTGGTAAGGCATACTATAATGTAACAGATTTTATGGCAGATACCACATCTTGGGGTTATAATACCCTCCTCCCAGGCTGTTTCTGTACCATATTTTTTGTCAATTCATAAATTGTATTGTATTATATCATTAATAATATACAAATGTATTTGTATTTTTACATTTTTTACTTTTACATATCACAACATGAGGCCCGCTGAGTTTGTTTCGCCGGTTCTTCTCAGGACAGGGCAAGGGTTGAACCGGTGGTAGATTTTATTGTTGACGTTCAAAAAGTAATTCCTGTAATTCTATTTTGAATAAAAACTTTTTGATCGTTAGTGTAGATCTATAAATGTGTTTCTTGGATTCATCCGTTAAAAAATATGCCCCATTTTTGGAATGAAAAGCATTTTTATTTTATGACACATTTCATTGATTCTAAATCAATATTTTTGCCAAATTTTGTCCAAATCCTTACTTTCCTTCCTTTATAATAATAAACTAGCGAAGGAAAACTACACATTGATGTTTGTATCATATTCATATCCTATAGATTTTTTATAGATTTCATAAAGTACTTTGTCTAAGTTTATTTACGTTGGTACTCTAGCAGGGGTCATAAGTAATTCCTGCTTATGTCACGCTCTCTGTGGCTTATTTAAACTAGAGTTTATAACAATTTTCATAATATAAATGTGTAATTATTAATACGCTGATTCAATATTTGAATTTAAATACAATGTACCATTGGATGGATTGGAATTATATTGTCAGGCAAATTTCAAACTAGTCCACTATACAATTATATGATTAGCATGTATGCACACTGTGATATGTATGTAATAACAGCCTGTTATTAACAGGTATTCACTATTAGTAATAATATAAATTAAATAGGCTTTAAAACGTTTGACCTACATCTATAATCGTTACAATATGTTGGTTTGTTATAGTAAAAATAAAATAAATAAGGATCATAGCAAATTATACTATGTTTTAGTGACTATGATGTGACTAGTGACTATGTTTGCTGATAGGGTCAACTCACACCAAAAGAGCAGCGAAGGGCAGCGAAGCGGAGCGCAGTTTATGTGTCATATGAATTATCGCATGAGAAACTCGAACGAGACGCGCGGATTTCCGCGACTGCTCGAGAAGTCGCTGGAATGCTCCAGTCGCGAGAATTCGATAATTAGTACTATAGTAATGGAAATAAAGTTGAAATTCATATGACACTGAAAGTGCGCTCCGCTTCGCTGCCCTTCGCCGCGCTTTCGGTGTGAGTTGAGCCTAAAGCTTCTGAAACGTCGGGCTTGTTAAAAATTAAAAATTCATTGAAGCTGTTTTATTGTCATGAGTAATATTCGCGTGAACTCAAGATATGATGTTTAGTAGTGATTGGACGTACAGGATTGGTAAAAGCAAAGCCGGGTGGATCGCTAGTTCTATTATAAAAATAGTTGTTCCCAACTGGTAATAGTTGGGAATTCGTAAAATTTTATTTCATACCACAAGGATAGCGCTTACAACCCACATCTAAATTTATACCATAAAATCTAATTTTGAGGGTATTCTTTTATAATATAGATTTAGTGTCCATTCCTGTAAGGGCTGTCTACTCTATAATTTTTATTGGAGTTTTTTTTTTGCATACCGACTGCTCGTTTGCTCGCCAAACGTGCAGTCGGAGAATTTTACCGACGTCCGTAGACATCGTCATACAGTTTATACAGATATATTACCCTCCTTTCTCCTTCCCCGTCAAAGGGGCACCGGAAGCTCACAAACGAAACGCGACGGCATAGCTTTGTGACGGTGTGAGCTGGAGGTACCTCATCTGTTGTTTTATGAAGAGGCAGTGCCACACTGCATGCTTGCATGCAGCTGAATTGTACCGGCACGACCGCCGAAGTACCTCTCGCTTACACGAGACAGGGATGACGTGACAGCTGTGCTGTCGCGTATCGTGCGGTTTGTAAGTGATGAAAGACCGACCGCTCCGACTCCTCGTTTGCCCCATATATAATTAAAAAAATAGAACAGCAATCATGACACTATCTCTTATATTTTGTTTGCTTCTTGTGTAACGACACTAAACACCCACATAATGAAAAATATATGACAACACATACTTTTTTCATATTTCATTTTTCTCTACATACAAACCCCGATGGCGAAGGCTTTTGACACCATAAAAATATATGAGGAGTAAATCGTGTACCAGGGTGGTTTGATAAGACCGTGACATTGGCTGAATAGAGCCTATTCAATTTGCCGTTTTTCGCAAAAAGTATTTTCTTAAAGCATTAACGTTCAGCGTAACGTATTGCGCTTTACAGCGCTTTCACTTCAGAATCGTGTCTGTGTCAAATAGCGTTTCGAAGCTGACACATACAGCTTTTCGCACAGGAGGCTAGCTTATGTCACAAACATTCCTATAACATTCCTACCCTTTGCCGTTATTGAATTCTATGAAATGTGAAATATTATGTGTTACATAATGTATTATATTTCATAGAAACTTTCAGCGTATTCAATAAAGCAAATATCGTTGTTATATTATACCTATAGGTAAGAGCAATACGGATTATTTTAATGGTGTCCTTTGTAAGAGACGTATTAATGGAATGTAATTTGAATTCATTGAAATTAAGTATAACATACGCGCGTATATAAGTTCATGCACCCTTTTTAGGGTTCCGTACCCAAACGGTAAAAACGGGACCCTATTAATAAGGCTCCGATGTCCGTCCGTCTGTCGCCAGGCTGTATCTCATGAACTATGACAGTTAGTTGAAATTTTCACAGATGGTGTATTTCTGTTGCCGCTATATCAACAAATACTAAAAAATTTAATAATATGAATATTTAAGGGAGCCCCCATACAATAAACGTGATTTTTTTGCTCGTTTTTACTCGATGTTGACAACGGCAACAAATTGAAATATATCACAGAATATTAAGTTTTATATTGTCCAGTCCACTTTAAAAAACATTAATGAAATTAAAATAAAACAAATATTTAAGGGGTAATATTTTGTGAATATTTCAATCGTCTACCTGTTGCTGTTATCAGTATTGAGAAGTAAAATCATGTTTATTGTATGGGGCTCCCATACAACAAACGTAATTTTTTCGAATTTTTTCGTCTTATTATACAGTGTTAGCCCACACAAAAGACAAGCTCCCGTTTTCGTAGATAAATGGTACGGAACCCATCGTGCGCGAGTCCGACTCGCACTTGGCCGGTTTTTTTTATTTGATAGAGTGATTCAAGAGAAAGGTTTATATAATTATGTTTAATAACATCTAATCCGCGGGCAAAAGCTAATCCTTTGTAAATTATTACCTTACAAATTGGAAGTCTTGTCATTGTTATAATAATAATAACAAAAGGCTTTATTTGCAAGACAAGTGAATACATTATTGTATAAAATAAAAAAGTAATTAAAAACAAAGACAAGAAATATAAGATACAAAAATTGTACGGGTAACTTGCTCTTCCACGAAATACTCCTAAAAATACGAATGAAATGGCACACACATCTAGCATATTTTATTTATTTTATACACCACCAGTACCTATAGAACTGTAAAACTGAGGTCGCACCTTTTTTGTGAAACACACTCAGGCCAATATTATATTCTCTGTTATGTATCTCAAACTACATTTAATACTGTTACGCGTTTATTTTAGTGTATCACACAAACTTATTTTATTTTATAAATTAATTATTTATTAACTTTTAAGGGGTTTCATTATGATTAAGGTACCTATAAACGCGCTTGTAGCCGTACACACACTTTTATATAAACGGTTATAAAAAACCAAGATGTAGGTATATAGAAGGTTTTAATGTGTGTCATCTATAAAAGTACACACGTCAGGTTTCTTTTTTATTTACTTTTATGGTATAGGGGGGCAAACGAGCAGTCGCAGCCATTTTCATGACTACCAAATCTTGTAGATATCCGCATAGAGGCTATACAGACGCGCCGCCCTCCTTATACACACCGCACGAAACGCGACAGCTGTCACTTTACACCGGTCTCGTGTAAGCGAGGAGTATCTCCCCAGTGGTGCCAGTCCAATTCGACTGCATGTAAACAAGCAGTGTGGCACTACCTCTTACAGGTATATAATCTATTTATAGTGTAAATGTATACCGTTTGTACTGCTACCCCCTTATTAATAAACATGAAATAACTATATCCAAGTAATAACCTGGTAATAAACTGACATCTGTCAAATTCCATACTTTTTTGTGTTTTTTTATTATGGAATTTGACAGATGTCAGTTTATTACAATGTTATTCCTTGGATAGAGTTATTCTATGTTTATTAATAAGGGGGTTAGTGTTTGTGTATATTTTAATTAATAGTATACATAGTCGGATGGTATAACAGGATTGTGATTCTCTCGTCTTCACACAATTACTCTATAATCCCCCAGCTAATATTTTTTGTGCGGTGAACGGAAGCATTATTTTTTCGCAAAGTTGTCAGCCCTAGATTGAGTCACGTTCCTACTCTTTTTAGAGGGGAAATAAAAGAAGCATTAAGCATCATCACCACTATGTTTGTAGTGCACACTAATTGTCATTTATTTCTCGTCCGGGGACATTTTGGTCATTATTTTTCAACTTTAGCTCTTTTTATCAAATAATAAAAAAATCAAATTTGATATTAGTAATGAATTATTAGGGTCATACTATTAGTTGATCTAAGGAAATCTAAAACAGTAAGAGACTAGTACTTACGAAACTAACGAAGTCCGTTCAAAATTCTCTGAAAGTGGTTTTGGAAATAAGAAAAAAAAACGTTGCAACATGCTAGGGGAACATCCAGTAAAATAATATAAAATCTACATAAATTAAAAGACCCCCGAGAACGCAATAACTAAAGAACTCATGAACCCTTTAAGCTGCCGGGCCGGTTTTTAGCAAATCTAAGAACCACCAGATCGATATCGGCCCACCGTTTTGAGTGCCACGATACCATAGAGAGATACACGCACACACCACAACACAACCAACGTCAAATCTAGAACACCCTATCTATGCGTCAGGAGCTAAAATATATTATTTTTTTAATTCGCGAAGATCTAAATTCAAGACCACCAACACAAGTTGACGAATTAACAACACATTTACACACGCGGGTAATCAAACAAAAAGTCAGCAACCGCGTTACAGGTGTTACAGCAGGGCACTGTAAAGACCGAGACTCAGGGAATCCCCAAACTCGTTACCTAGGAGTGGGGAGTACAGAGGTTAAAGGTTGTCTTAATTTAATATTCCATTTATGAAATAAACAAAATGCAACCGCGAAGCACAGCTTGTAAAAAATGTTAATTGACAAAGAATTAAAATAAATTACGACCTAGGGATCTTCAAGATAAGAGCTTATTCTTTCCTCAAATGTCGGCAACGCATCTGTTAGACCTCTGGTGTTGCGGATGTCTATTGGCGTTGGTGATCACTTTACATCAGGTGACCCAACTGCTTGCTTGCCTCCTATGCTATAAAAAAAAGAAATAGTACCATCAAGTTAGCGACACAAAAACCTATTTACACACGCGGGTAGTCAAACAAAAAGTCAACAACCGCGTTACAGCTGAATCACGAGCGTCGTGTTATCGGGGCGTCGTTAATTTGCCGGCCGGCCGCGGATTATCCGCCGATTATCTGCAGACCGTTGTGTGCTGTGACAACATGCACTGGAATATTGTGTTTATTAATTTGTGAGTAATTATATTTATATTATTAATACTGTGTTTTTATTTATTAAAATGAGGCGACTTTTGTTCGCAACCGGAGTAATTTATATTGTAGTTACTTTACGAATTCGGCTGGCGACCACGGCTGGTGTAACCCAATCGAAACATCGGGCAAAGGCCTATATGTTTTACCTTTAATAAGCGTCCTATCTTGTTAAAAGCCGTAAAGTAACCACGATATGTGTAAGAAACGCGAAAGTAATTTATGTTTTATCATTATTATATCTTGGTTCTTTATGGATAATGTGCATAGTCTTTATGGATAATGTAAAATTATATGTAGATCAACGTCGATGCCGTGGCACACATTTATCAGGCGAAATAGTTATAAGTTGATAATGATTTTTCCAATGATCTACATATAATTTACTAGTTTTCAGATTTATTCCTATATATGTGCTATAAGTTCTTACGTCGTGCCAAATTTCACAACTCCAGGTCAACGGGAAGTACCCGATAATTTTAGGTTTTCGACAAAGTACGTTTTCATACAAAATTTGTGCATAATTGGCTATAACTTTTTATTTCGTTAACTTAGAAGTGTGATTTTTTTCAAGGCATCAAGACGTAACTGATCTTCGTATTTGACAAAAATTATAGCTTAATCCCTTCACGCGTTTTAGAGAAAAAGGTCTTGACAGGCGTACAGCCAGACGGACAACATAGCGATCCTATAAGGGTTCCGTTTTTTCTCTTTGAGATACGGAACCCTAAAAAACTAAAAAGTCTGAAATAAAATAATAATTAATAAAAAACAAAAAACCCGACTGCAAAAAATAACCACTAACTAAAAAGGGAAAAACAAGTTCTATAATTTAGTGTGTAGAGTATACAGTACACCGTACATTATATTTTATTCGATACTTACATAAACAACAGACATATTTTAATGCATTAAAAATATAATTTATACGTTAAAAATTAACGCAGGCGGGACAAACAAATCTATAATTAGTACAATCTGTATCCTAGCATTAGTCAAACATCAATTAAACCCTTTTGTGGAAATCTAATTAAACTACTGTCAATATTTGAGTAATTTGTTTGTCCCGCCTGCGTTAATTTTTAACGTATAAATTATATTTTTAATGCATTAAAATATGTCTGTTGTTTATGTAAGTATCGAATAAAATATAATGTACGGTGTACTGTATAACTCTACACACTAAATTATAGAACTTGTTTTTCCCTTTTTAGTTAGTGGTTATTTTTTGCAGTCGGGTTTTTTGTTTTTTATTAATTATTATTTTTATTTTTTTTTTATTTATTTAAAGTTACATAAACGGTTACACACCAATTAAATTACATAACTTGTTTTAAAAAGAAAAAGAACATAATTACTATTTAACATTTAATTTATGATCTAAATAGGTACCGTAGACACTCTTGCATATCTATCCTCACAGAATAGCAGACAAGCACGCATGATATCGTTCCATTTATCTGCGAATAAGTCACACTCAGGTTGGTCCAGTAGGAGATCGTTAAGCGCTCCTAGAGTACGACACACTGGACGCGGCTTACCGACCGGCACGTTGGTTGTGCAAAAAGTTTGTGGCGTCTTAATTTTGTTTATGGCCTAGCGGAGCAAACGAGCAGTCGGAGTCATTTTCATGACGACCTCCGCCCATAGACATCTGCATAGAGCTATACAGATGAGCTGCCCTTCTTTCTTCTCCCACCTCCATGGATCACCGGCACACACCGCACGAAACGCGTTAGCAAAGCTGTCACTTTACGCCGGTCTTGTGTAAGCGAGAGGTACCTCCCTGGTCGCGCTGCACAATTCGGCTTATATTTTTTATTTCTCCGTATAGGTAGTACGGGGAAATAATACTCATTGAAATTGCACGTATTTATGAAAATTTTTGTGTATTAGAAAATATACTCATTAGACTCGTTTATGAGACAAAATATAAAGAAAATACAAAGTGAAAAAAAAAGAATGTAAATATGTAGATTATAAATAGGTATATAAAAAGACTCCACAGGATTGCAAACAGTTCCATCTTAACACCCACTCAACGTGTAGCAGATTAAAAATATATTAGCAGTGCGGGCTTTCCTTGTGGTTCTATTTCACTTGCAGGAGTACTCGGAGTAATTAAATGTGTTGCAGAGGATTACACGGATATCTATTTTTAAACACGCTTGTATTAATATTTTTCTTAATGCAGATGAGGCACTATCTTAGTTCTGTCTACTTTACACACCGCGTTGGTCTAGCCCCAAGCTAAGGACTCGTGTAAGGGCGCTTGTCCACCGCCGCCGTCACCGGACCGTCACCGAGAACGAGATTATTTCGGGCCGAATTCAATATGACGTAACGGCGATCGTTTGTCCACCGCGAGACCGCGACCGATTTCGCTGGTTTAGTTTATTCCAGCTGTCATGCGTGGTAGTCACGTTTACGAAGAAATAAAGTGATGGCTAGATTAATGGTTAAAAATCGCGCCATGCATTTCTACGCAAAACTTTATCTTTGGACACTTCCTTGGTTTTATCCCACAAACATTCTTTACTTTCTATAATTTCTAATAATGAATAAATATCGTATTTAAAATTTTTCGCCATTTTTATTGCAATGTTATACTAATTAATGATAATTGATTACAAACAAAATAATAACTGAGCTCGTGTACGGTGCGACGGCGACGGCGACGGCAGTGTGTGGACAAGTTCATATATGTTTTGTTTTGCCGGCACATCGGCCCGTCAAAATCTCGGGCGACGATCTAGCGGTCACGCCGATCTACTCGCAATTTCGGCGGGCCGGGATGACGGCGCTCGGGTGACGGTATGCGGTGGACACGCGGCTAAGTAATGTAATGTAAATGTATGTACCGCTACTTCGGCGCCGTCATCTCGTTCTCGGTGACGTGACGGTGACGGCGGCGGTGGACAAGCGCCCTTACGGGTACTAGACAACGGAAATATATTTAATATGTTTTATAAATTTAAGAAAATTTATATATTTGAGATTTTAATTATAGAAATAGATATAATACATACATAAACATTCATGACCAAAACGGGATTCGAACCCGCGATCTCTGTTGCAACATGCTCCGCTTATCCGAGCCTTGTACCACTACGCATAGATTATATACTATAACACTTCGCTAGCCTGGTGGTCTAATAAAATAAATAAATCTTTATTTGTGAACACACACTGCATGAACACAATAGTGACAAAACGGGTACAAAAATTTACCAAATATGACATAAAAAAACACGTTAACAAAATTGTCTATAAAAACAATGTGTAAAAAACAACACTTATGAAGACAGCAGCGCATCCGACAAAAAGGTAAGACCTCGGCTTCTGCTAGAATTGGGACCCTAACACCGATTTTCAGGACCACCATATCATTTTTCTCTTTTCTGACAGCATAAAAATAAAGGGAAAATGTAATTTAGAATACTTACAAATATAATATTAATCTAATAGTGGAAGATTGGTGGTAGCCCCACTGTACCCATCTACCCATCTACTCGGTAATGGCGTGAAGATGATTGTCATGTGGTTTGTAGCGGGTCCCGCATAACCGTTCAGATAAATCCGGTGCCAGGCGGTATGCATACTGCATTAATGCATTTTCCACATATAAAAAAAAACTTTAGCATTGTAATAAGATTATTTTAATGGGATTTTATTGCGGCTTATTTAAGTATTTTGTAATCTTGACGTTTGAGGAGCACATCATCAAGCATCCTTGGTCACGGACGGATTCCACAGATGCTGCCACGGTAAAGTACTTACATTGCTATAAAATCCATTAAAATAATTTAAGACTAACTCCTAAGTAAGCGGTAGTGCCAAATGCAACAGCAGGCTGGTCTGACGCAACCCTAAGGTTATTAAAATACTGTATTTTCTTTTACAGGATCCTGATCGCTACTCCGTCGGTGAGAGGTCACGATTTGGAGAAGCGGGCTCTGGTATTTCCACCCACCAGCTTGTACGGGGTAAGACCTCTTTTTCATGACTAGCGACGCCCATAGATAACCGCTATGATAATATGATTATACGGTTTAGTAGGAGGCGATGCGAGGCTAATAGAATCAGCACGACTTTGGAGGTACCTCTTGCTCACACGAAACCGGAGTAAAGTGACAGCTGTGCTGTCGCGTTTCGTGCGCTGTGTAAGTAGCCGGTGACTCATGGAGGGGTGGAGGAATAAGGGCAACGCGTTTGCGGATATGCTGATGTCTACGGATGTCGGTAATCATTAAATTGGCTCCTACTACTCATTTGCCCTCTTATACCATAAAACAAAAAGCGTAAATAAACTCTAGATGCAATGAAAATACAATTTTGACCGTAACATTTATACATAATATATTATTATTATTATCAATTAGACAAGAAGAAGGACTCGTCAAAATCATGCCGTTTAATACGGAGGATATTCAAGGGATTTTTGAAGTATTAACCACACGAAACGCGAGACCATAGCTACTCGTGTGTTTCTGAAAGACGAGACATTTCCCGGGCTGAAAACTAAATAACTAAAAATAAACAGTCGTCTAGAAAAACGAGGTAAATACTTTGAGAGACGTCGTGTTTACAAAGCTGAGCAAGCCGCAGCGTGATTAAAAATTCTTATTAGCAGAAAAATACGGTTTAGACCAATGGTTCCCAACAACTGGTCCGCGGACGACTAGTGGTCCGTAGAAGCCAAAATATGGTCCGTGAATGATTTTAAATTTAGCGGGCGGTGAACCGTTGGTTGGCGTGAAGTGATTGAGAAATTTTATTATACCTACGCTGTGGTGGTACGAGAGAATAATATAAAAGCGGCCCCTGGCCAAACAACGGTTGGGAACCCCTGGTTTGGACTCATCTAAATGGATTTTAAAATATACTTTGAAGTGTACTACATGTCCCTCGTTAGTCTCTGTACGTATTCGCAAAAGAAAACGCAAACAGATAGAAAAAATACATTTGAAAATTTGTTTTCTTTGAAGATTTTCAGTAAACTGGCCGTCGGTTTTGTATATACGAATTTTTAGCTATTGTTTAGTGCGCGCGACTGTTCTTGGTACTTTGGTTTTCATTTGTTTTTTTATTTGTATCTTATACCCCTACCAATGTTGATGAGTTGATTCAGATGTATTACCCTACTTTACCAATCTCTCCATATAAATAGTCTAGACTATCATAATGTAAATGTAAATATGCTTACATCTTTTGTGATGCCAGATTCGTTAGCAGCGTTGACACTGCTTCCTTTAAAACGGATTACATTCTTAAAAGATAAGGTAGAAGAACTCGTTGGTTTAAGTGTGTGGGACAACTAAACCAATGAGCTCTATGATATATTATTTTAAATAATTAATATCATCGTATACTCGTAATTGATACTTACCACACCTTATACAGTAGATATTCTGTTAGCTAAATCTACACGTGGCAATAGACAGAATGTACTTTATGGTTACATGCTACCGTCTTAAAATGATGGCTGCCACGTGGCAAGTTCTCGAAGCCACATAGCAAGTTGTCGGTGCAAATGGCATGGGAAATGAACGAGGTCAACGGCTTTATTAACTGAATTTTTTTTCTATTTCCAGACCTTTCTGGCGATCGCCATTCCAGTCGACATACCTGATAGAAACGTGTTCGTCTCATACAACTTCGAGGCGAACTACAGCGTTGTTACTAACATTACAGAAATTGATGAAGTTATTTTTCCGAATTTACCCGTAAGTATTAATAACTTTACTTCTCTAAGAACAACGACATATCTTAATTATCTATCTATCTATCAAGAAATTTAAATTCCTTATTGTCTTCATACAAACACGTCGATTTCGTAGTGACACACCTACGAGTATAACGGATAAGTATTATCAATCAGAACATGGTACGACATTGTCGATCTTTATTATCAAAGTTATATAGTTTAAAATTGCATAACGTTATTTATAATTATTGTAGTACATGTAGTCATTTTTTTAAAGAAATTGCAAAAAGACAAATGTACTGCATGTTTCTGTATATTTACGAACTTTGGTTTCATATCTTTGGAGCTAGATTTGAACTCAAAATTGAAACATCTTCTAAATAATATAAACTTTTGCTAGTATTTACAATGATAAAATTTTAAAATTGTGTATGCTTTACAGCACACAACTGGAGTAAAACTTAATTATTGATTTTCAATTCCGTAATGACAATGACATAACGAGTCAGAATATGATATTTATTTTTTAACTTACAATAATAAAAAAAAATTCACGTAGATCGATTTTCAATTCAATCTACGGGCTGCTATAGGACGTTGAAAAATGTACTAATAGCATTGAATCACTTGAGTTAAGGTTCTTTTTTAACTGACTTGACTTGACCTAGCACACATTATTGTAACGCTCTCGCCAGCTTACTCCCTAAGTTAAGCGCTCGTATATAACTTTTACTTCAAAAAGTTTCAATAAAACTTAATTATATTTCAGATAGTATCATCGCGTCACAGTCGCAGTATAACGCGGCAGCTCGCTTACACCGTACTAGAGACAAGTTTCAAGGAGTAAGTAACATGATACCTTCAATTATGTGCGGAGAATGTGACCAACTTTAATACTACGGTTTGTGTTCGCTATAATGGAAACTGTGTTTGGAAGTATGATGGAATTCTTCGTGAATCACTGTCCGCCATTTTTGTTTCGTTTTGACAAGCAGTTTTTATTCCTAGGCTGAAATAGAAGCCTGGGAATAAGTTCCAGGCTGAAATAGATTTTTTAGTTGAAGGCATCTTTGCATGTCTTTTTTTACGCTACGGGGGGCGAATGAGCAGTTGAATTTCAATGACTATAGACTCTCATAAACATCCACATAACCATGTTGATGCAGATGCATTGTCTTTCTTCGTTCTCAATGGCCCACCGGAAACTTATGAACCTAAAGAAACCCGACAACATAGCTATTACTTTACGCCCTTCTCGTGTAAGCGACAGGTTCCACCCCAGTCGTGCGGGTCCAACTCGGCCGCATGCATGTACTTAAATGTATGCATGTACGTATGTACGTGTTTTGCAATGTGATTTCAGTGTGATACGATGGTTATATAGTCGTCTTCACCCAGCAGTAAGTATTTTCACTGATTCTTCTTTGTATTTACCCTGGAGAACGAAGTTGGATCTAAATTACACTACACTGTAAAGTGCAAGTTTTTTTATAATCAATTGTGAAATGTTCCTACGCTCAGTAGATGGATCTTAAGAATTTATTATTTTCTTCATGCCTTTATATACGTTTGCCATATCTTCTTTTACTTAATGATTTATGTCTTACTTTGTGCCTCAAAGTATAAAGTAAACGGACTTATCACTATGCTTTCGCGATTTTTTTTATGATATAGGGGGTAAACGAGCAGTCGGAGCCATTTTCACGATTACCGACGCCCATAGACATCCGCATAAAGGCCGTACAGATGCGCTGCCCTCCTTTCTCCTCCCACCTCCACTAGCCTTTTTCAGATTTCACATTTAATGGATTTATGAAAGTCCAATTAGAATTATGACTCATCTGTTGCTTTTCTTTTTATATTGTTTATTATTCCTCTAATATACATAAAAAGTAGTATAGTACCTGTATGTAATATATGAGTTAATTATTGAAACAAAAACCAAGTTGTTGCTCTAAAAAACGTTTATTTATTTTAGTTCTAAAATCAAATTCACTAGTTGCTTTATCATTGTCTAACAGAATCTACGCTTAGCTACACATTAATTAACAACATTTACTAACCTGAAAAAAGAAACAACATTAAAAGCTATGGCTTCAATTAATATTCCTTATTTTACAATGCTCAATCTTTAGTCGTACAAAGCCAGAGGGAAACCATACCTCGACAGGTGCTGCCGCCACTAAGAAACAATCCTTTGACAAAATTGTAAAAAAAGTATTTAAATTTCAAAAAAGAGCGAAAGGGCATTTACATGTATTTAAAACTAGCGGAAGCCCGTAACTTCGTTTACGTGAATTCGTATTTTTTCCGCCGTCGGGTAAAAAGTTGCCTATAGCTTTCCTCGCCAAATGGACTAACTAATACTTAAAGAATTTTTCAAATCGGACCAGTAGTTCCAGAGATTAGCGCGTTGAAACAAACAAACTCTTCAGATTTATATTATTAGTATAGATACATTAATATATATTATAGTAGATCTAATTTACATTTTGTTTTTGGAATCGAACTCTAAATCAGTACCACCCTTATTTATATATTATATGTGTAAGGCCTAAGATTTCGCGTACGTTGGAGCTAAAAATAGAAAACGGTTCTCCCCAGAGGTCCGTAACGTGGGGAAGTTTATAGGGACAGGTAATCCGGCTGCACTGGAGAAAATTAAAATGGCCGACGCTACGGCGCTTGTTTGTGTAGTAACCATTATGTTATTAGTTAAGTAAATAGTAAAAGATTTAGTAAGAGGCAGTGCCGCACTGCACGCTTGCATGCAGTCGAATTGGGCCGGCATGACCGGGGAGGTACCTCACGCTTACACGAGTCCGGCGTAAAGTGACAGCACACGTTTCGTGCGGTGTGTAAGTAGCCGGTGGCCCTTGGAGGTGGGAGGAGAGAGGAGGGCAACGCATCTGTATAGCCTCTATGTGGATGTTTGTGGGCGTCGGTAGTCATGAAAATGGCTCCGACTGCTCGTTTTCCCCCCTACACCAAAAAAAAAAAAAAGAAGTGGTCTGGCGCGACGATACCTACCATTCGCTTATCCAAAGTTGGCGTAAGGTGACCGTGGTGTTTCGTCTGGTGTATAAGTATCCGGTGGCCCATGAAGGTGGATGGAGGGCAACGTATCTGTATAACCATACACATATATCACGGGCATGAAAATGTCCCCGACTGCTCGTTTACGCCCTATACTATAAAAGAAACAGTGACATCTGTGTTATGTTTTTTGCAGTTTGTGAGTTTGGAATCACTCAGATGGTTTGGGGTGGGAGAACGGCTCACCTTCGTTCCCACCAATAGCACGTCTGCATAACAAATGTACGGATGTAAATGGGCTCCGACTGCTCGTCTCTTGTGCTATAAAAAATACCAGTCCACCGCTTAGTGTACTTCTTAAATACTTTACCAATTGTGCGGTATAAACGCCTTTTCTTACCGCGTACAGTACTATGGAACCAGCTGCCTTCCTCGGTATTTCCGATCCGATACGACTTAGGGAGCTTCAAGAAAAGAGCATTCCTCTTCCTTAAAGGCCGGCAACGCGTCTGCAAGACACCTAGTTTTGCGGATGTTTGGGCGACGGCAGTCACTAACCACCTGCTCCTTTGCCCCCTATATCATTAAAAAAATGTCACAATTAGATTTAGCTGGGTAGCTAAGACCACCAATAACGTCACAGCTTTGCTGAGAAATACAGCTAATATATTATTCATATTTTTTTTCAGAAATGGCATGAACGGCAAAGAATGCCTGCTGCGTAGCATATGCGAGGCCGCCGAGACGCCTCTTTACAATAATGGACTTATTGGAGATATCATGCACATAATATTCACGTGAGTCACTTGTTACTTGTGTTGCTTGTGTCTGGGGCCATTTCCCGCAACTCGACGCTATTGCGCCTGTTTTGCGTGCAGGTGGGCCTTTTCATCTTCCTTCACTTTCACATGTCAATTCCAGTTTAGCTCCTTCAGGAAGGCCACCAATTTCTTGATTATCTCGTGAGTCTCATCACAACCTATAAACCGTCAATGCCTTTTTTATAGTATAAGGGGGTGAATGAGTGGTCGGAGCCAGTTTCATGACTACTGAGACCCATACACATAGACATGCAGATGCGTTGCATTCCTTCTCCATCTTCCAGCTACTTACCGCACGAAACGCGACAGCACAGCTGTCACTTTACACCGGTGTTGTGTAAGCGAGCGGTACATGCCCCGTCGTGCCGGTTCAATTCGACTACATGCATGAATGCACGCATGCATTCTACGAGACATGCTCAGTCACATCTATTTCAGTGCTCCTCATAGATATCCTCATTCTATAAACCGAGGTCCATAAACAACCGAACATTGTTATTCAGATACTTTCCCCTCCATCTCGGGCCACCGGAAACCGCACGAAACTCGATAGCATAGCTATATCTTTACATCTTTAAGGCCAGCCAGTCTTTTTAGTCCAAATAGAAATAATTTTACCACTGATGTTTTTATATTTTTTTTTAATGATGACTACCGACGCCCATGGACATTCGCATGATGGTTACACAGATGCGTTGCCCTCCTATCACCTCCCCCCCCTCCCCAATGGGCCACCGGCTACTCACAAACGACGAAACATGACAGCGACGCTGTCACTTTACGCCGGTATCGAGTGAGTATATAATAGTATATTATAGGACACAAATATTCGCATAAAGGTCAGATGTGTTTCCCTCCTTCCTCCTCCATGGGCCATCGTCTACTTACCGCACGAAACGCGACAGCACGGGTCACTTACCCTACATCGTGTAAACTAGAGACATTTCCCCGGTTGCATCGGCTTCTGCTTACTACATTCACTCTTGAACATTTTTTTCTTTTTTCAGTCCCTCAACATCCAAGGAGGAAGGTTTAGACGAGGAGTACTACAAGGCCGAGGTGGATGGTACGAAGGGGGAGTGCGATGAGTACCTCGACCTCTGTCCCTACAGCATCTTCGATATGATCACTAGGCTTGTAGAAATAAAACATTAAATCTGATGAAAATATATTTCGTATTTCACTTACAAGTTTAGCAAACGTTAGCTATAACCTAGCTATACCAGGCCTTTTTAATACTACAATAGGGTAAAAAAGCAGTTGGAGATATTTGACTTAGGCGGGATTCAAACCACCGACGCCTGGTGCACCATCTATACATATAATAAATCTGTAGAAGGGTCAATTCTGTACATTGAAAATATTGAAAAAATAAATAGCAGGGGTGTTACTGGATCGATACCAAACCCAAATATGCGATTAAAAAATTTTTTATCTGTCTGTCTGTCTGTCTGTATGTTCATGCATCACGTGAAAACTAACGGTTCAATTTTGATGAAACTTGGTATAATTATGCCTTATTATCCTGGGCATAAAATGGGATACTTTTTATCCTGGAAAAATACGTAGAAAAAATAAATACATCCACGCGAAGACCGACATCCGCGCGGACGGAGTCGCGGGCGGAAGCTAGTTTGTAATAAATAAATAATTAAACATGCTCCGCTTGTACGAGCTCTGTACCAATGGGCCAGCCGGTCGTCGTAAAAGGATCGTTGGTGAACTTTAGTTTCTTTTATAGGAGTTATAAGGGGGCAAACGAGCAGTCGGGGTGATTTTCATGACTATCCACGCCCATAGACATCCGCACAGAGGTTATAAAAATGCGTTGCCCTCCGTTCTTTACTCCCCATATAGGCCACCGGCTACATGCACACTCACGAAATGCGACAGCACAGCTGTTACTTTACGCCAATACCGTGTAAGCGAAAGGTACAGAAGAAAAGTTTTTTAGGGTTCCGTATCTCAAAGAGAAAAAACGGAACCCTAAATATATAGGAATAAATCTGAAAACTAGTAAATTATATGTAGATCATTGGAAAAATCATTATCAACTTATAACTGTAATCCGTTGCCTACTAGTGTGTGAGCAACCGCTTATATAAGTTTGTCAACTTAAACGGCAGGCGTAAAGTTACAATAATCTTCTATTACTTTTCATGCTCGTACTTCCCATTCATACGGAACCCTCGGAATGCGAGTCGGACTCGCACTTGGCCGTTTTTTTTTCTTTTTTTTCCAGCATCGCCGAGTCCCATTAATACCTTTGAAATTTCGCATCAACTATTAAATATTTTCGCGACATGAAAATGGAGTTCGGTTACAAAGAGAACATAATTGCTGTGACATCACATAAGTGTATGGTGCCCAATGCAATTACTGGACCTCTCACGGAGCGTCCGCTTATTAGCCATGTTTATTCACCGGCCTATTGCTAGGTGCTGTGATACCTCCTTTGTGATAAAAAGACCTTAAAATATCGTTTGAAATTAACACACATTTCTATGGTTTATGGGGCAAACGAGAAGTCGACGCCATTTTCATGACTACCGACGACACATTCGCATGATTGTAATTACGCAGAAGCGTTCCATTTTTGTCCCGGGAATCTTGTTGAAGATCGTCTATATGCTTCTTCGTAAAATTACTCTATATTTTGTTTTTTTTATTAATGGAAGTACGTCACACGTCGGTCTAGCCCCATATTTTGTGCCCTAAGCATTTGTTTTACAGGTACTAGACAAAATATTTTTTCTTTTCCATTCTTTTTTTATGGTATAGTGGAGCAAATAAGCGGTCAACTAGCGGAGGCATTCATGATTACCGACGCCCATAGTCGTTGACATAGAGGCTATACAGATGCGCTTCCCTCCTTTCTCCCACCTCCATGGGCCATTCATTACTAAATTGATCATAGATAACAAAATTTGAGATCTCTATGATACATATATAAATTCTACAGTTCATGCAAGCGAGATTTCAACAATTAGGACAACAACGACGACGCTGGTCAAATTCGGCTAAAGTACAGAATGACCTTACTAAAACATCCGTTGTATGTGATTGGTGAATCTCTTAAAAGAATGGAATTCTCACTTAGAGGGGACGTGTTAAAACGTAGCGGTCCCGTTCTCAAATTATTTCGCTTTGTTTAGTACAGTGATAGAACAAACGTGGACACAATGTGGAGGCCTACTTTTATACTGTAAGTAATTTTAATTTTATTATATTATGAATTATTGCTGAGCTCCACGGTTTCACTCGCGTAAGTTTCGATTCGATCGAAACGAAAAATAGATGTAGGCCGATTCTCAGACCTATCCAAAATACACATAAAATTTCAGGAGAATCGGTCAAGCCGTTTCGGAAGTGTATGGTAACTAGCATAAGACGAGAATTTTATAAATATAGATATTATTTTTTGGATTTTATTATAAAGCCGTGAGTCTGATCGATGATTTAATCCATCAGCTTATGCTTATTCTTATGTATTAAAGCTTGCTGTGGGCTAAGTGAGTTAACTCAATCCCTGTAATATTTTAATGAGTGCAGTGTGAAGGGAAAGAAGATTCATCGTTGAGTAAATGCGTTCGGTGAATGAGGCATAGCTGTTTTATTGAAACAGTTACTTCTTTGAGTTGTTAAATAACAATTTAGGAACACTTAATTTCCTAATTACAATTACATTTTTAATTCATAAAATTACTGTGTTAGCGATAAAACTCATTTGTAAAGACTGAACGGAATTTCATGAAATTTTCTGTTGATTCTATGGATTCGAGAATAAGTAGTAGAGTTAATTTCACTGGAATTGACGCCTGGGTGAAACCACGGGGCGCAATACATAGAATTCTCGTGTCACACCATTAGCAATGGAAACTGCTAAATCGATCCTAATGAAATTTCCAGTCTATGTTACTGCCAATGGTCTTAAAATCTGTCGCACTCTATATTTCAAATCGTTATTCCGATATTTCTACAGGATAGAAACATTAATGCACAAACCGTAGTATAAAGCGTGGCTAGTTTTATTTTATTTTTTACTTTCATCAGATCTTGTTAGCCCTTAAGCAGTGTATTGTAGCTTGCTGTGGGCTAACTTAAACTCAAGCTCTAAAGGCTAATGAGTGTACTTGAAGCCCTAGGGGCTCCGCTTCACCGGGTGAGAATCGGAAATATTGTGTGGCTTCTCAATTTCCGCCTTCGCGCCTTCGGGGCTTGAGAAGTAGGATGTGTACCTTGTTAAAGAGTTACTTTGAAGATGTGTGGAGATGTATTGTAAGAAGTTCTTTACATTCTTCACTTTGAAGTAATTTTACAAGATCCATGCACAAGTACCATCTGGTTGTTTCTTAATTGCGCTTTGTTGTTTAATAATGTTACTTTGGTGATAGAAAACATATTTATATAAAAGGATTTGTGAACATTTTTCAGTTTCAGGTAATCTATATTATATTAATACGTGAAGCAAAAACTTTAGGAACATTATTACGAAAATTTCGCTGACATAGGAGTATGAAATTTGGCACACTTATAGTTTAGGTGTCAGAGAAGTGCAGAACGCTAATATATTTTAATAAAAATGTTTGTAAAGTATTTTAATTTAACAAATAAAACTTTACACTCTACCATTCATTTGACACTTTGATATATAAGATACACGTAATTATTGATGAAGTTTTTATGTGTCTTTTGCAAGTGTTGAAAATTCTATATAAATTATTTACCTTAGTAACAATGTTATAACATGTCATATGATATTTAGTTTTTAATTACAAAAAAGTTTCACTTAGATCGAATATCGATCTTCGCGTGTCCACTAGTATGCATAAATAGTTAAAGGTTGGAGTATTATTATCGTTGCACACCCCATATAAAGATCAAAGATTCTTTAACCAGAAAAATTGATTTCAGGTCACTACTACTTCAGTCAACATTAAGAGCGCATGCTCTTATATTTCCACCAACCACCTTGTATGGGGTAAGTTATACCACCGACGACTAGATAAATATGGGATGAAGACTGCACAAAAGGAATATGTAACAGATTATGTCACTGCAGACTTTTTTGGTAACGCAGGGGAAATGCCTTTACGCACGCTACCCAGGAGCCCGAGTGGCTCAACCGGGAACAGTGTCGGGCACGACAACTGGGTTGCACCTAACTACCTGTAATTGAAGGGATCCCAGGAATCCCGGATCTACAAGCAACAGGATCCCTCCAGCGACAGACTGTCCTCGGTGAAAACGCCAGACTCCTCCTACTTGGGGACTGCTCGGCTGCCTTTGAATAGTCCCTACTCCTCGTCGGAACCGTGCAATGGGGTCAGGTTCCCATCCTGAACACCCCCACAGGAATACTTAATGATGGTACATCAAGTATTCCTGCGGGGAAAAGAGTATTAAATTAACTCGAGCAGTTGAATACAGGCGACCTTACATGAAAGTCTCTAATTTAATATTTAAATCTTTTTCTACGTTTCCTATACAACTTGGAAGCTCTGATCAGTTTCATAAAGGTTACTTGATTTGGAAATTCGATTTTTTGTTCAGTATTTATTTTGTAACCGGGTCTCTATTCTAGATAAATATATCTCTTGCGATATTAGAGACTTTTTATAGCACCATTTTTATGACTACCCATAGACATCCGCGAAGAGGTTACGCGATGCTCTCCCTCCTTCCTCCTTGGCCACCGGCTACTTACAGCACAATACGAGCACTCTCACTTTATAGCGGCCCGGTTGGGCCCAATTCGCTTGCATGCATGCAACCTGGCACTACTTCATACTAAAATATGTTAATAATATTAGCAGGAATTAACAAGCCCGACGCTCAAGTCGCTTAAGTTAGGTTATATAACTCTTGAAATAATGATAAAGGCATAATGAGAAGGCGTAGCCTAATAGCGCTACTCATTTTGCTATCACAAAAGGCTTTTAAAAAAGCATACAGAAGGAGTTAAATGATCAAGGGAGGAATGACCTGGCCGCTGATGTAAAAATCATCGGACTTGTAAAAAATAAACCGCGATAATTTTTTTTTTTTTGTAAAAATTAAACCTAGGGCTTGTAAACAAATAAACCGTGATCCTTTCTTTTGTGAAGATGTTGACTAAGCATATGATTATTTCCAGATTTTCATAGCTATCTCCGTGCCGATAGACATTCCGGACAAGAATGTGTTCGTGTCGTACAACTTCGAGGCGAACTACAGCGTCGTCACCAACATCACAGAGATCGACGAAGTCATATTCCCAAACCTGCCGGTAACAATAACTGTAGATATTGTATTTTTAATGGTATAAGAAGGAAAAGGAGTAATCGGAGCCGTTTTCGCGACTATCGGCACACATAGACATCCGCATAGAGATTATAGAGATGCGTTGCTCTTCCTTCTCTCTCTCCATTGGTCATCAGTACTCACACACCGCACGCAATTTGGTTGCAATACAATTTGGCACTATCTCTATGTATGTTTTGTAGAGAACTTTTATATGTAATCTGTATGTATTTGTATAAAGACAGTAGTAATGTGTCGCCAATTGTTGCCAAAGAAGAAAGTAAAGAGTAGAATCTCTATACATACAATAAAACAGTAAAATCCGTGTGTCTATACATTGTATACGATTTACGAAAAACTATTAGGGTTAGATGTTAAAATAGTATTAGAACACATTTCAATGTTTTTTTTAATTTTTTCCATGTCTGTTTGTCCAAGCTAATCTCCGAAACGACTACACGGATTTGAATGAAACTTTTTGTGGTGTATAGATACTTTATACTGGGGAAATCGCTCATTCCTACAGGAAATCCAGTAATCGCGAAAGAAGTCGCGGGCACCAGCTATTGTTTAAATCAATTAGTTTTATGGTTGTAAATAGCTCAATACAATTTACATTCATTATTACTATTTAACAACAACAACTTATCAACGCTCCAGGTTCCTAACGGGAGAGGCAGAGGTTCCTGAGAGACATATTTCACAATCCTTACACATTATTATATTATTTTGTAACTTTTAATAATGATTTACTATTTCAGATAATTTCTTCACGCCAAACCCGAAGCCTAACAAGACAGTTGGCGTATACGGTACTGGAAACGAAATTTCAACAGTAAGTGGTTTTGCATATTTAAATATTTAAATTTAAATAAATAACTGTGGACTTCACACACAACGCCTGCCTAGCCTACCTAGCCTAACGTATATATTTAATATGTTTTATAAATTTAAGAAATTCTATATATTTAAGATTTTTATTATAGAAATACTTATAATACATAGATACACATCCATGACATAGCCGGGATTCGAACCCGCGACCCCTACGCAACATGCTCCGCATATCCGAGCTCTGTGCCACTGCACCAGCCGGTCGTCGATATTATATTACTAGACAAAGGCTACAAAATTGTTTGCGAGGAGCACTC
>LUGF01039005.1:94715-107139 GCA_001625245.1 Calycopis cecrops | reverse complement strand
AAACAATAAAACTTACGATAAATTTGTGCCTTTACAAATTACATAGGGTAGGTACCTCAAAACACTATACGGAAACGCTACAAATCACTTTGTTGTCAATCATCTTTGTCCTTACAACAGCATCTGTTAAAATAACAAAGCACTATATTTTTTTCTCGTTTGAGACTTTCGTGTTTATTACACATATTGTAATTACTTTACGGGTTTTAACACGGTAAAAATTAAAGGCCAAAATATATACCTTTGCCCGACGTTTCGACTGGGTTTCACCAGCCGTGGTCCCGAGCTCGACTCGTATATTTTGGCCTTTAATTTTTACCGTTTTAAAACCCGTAAAGTAATTACAATACACTATATTATTTTTTAATGACTAAGAGCTATTGTCATAAAATTTGGCGAGAATGAGAAGGGTATAAACGGCCTGATACATCATATTAAAAACTCTAGTTTATGGTTGGCCATATAGAGCAGGGAGAGATCAATATTATAGTAGGGTGAGTACGGACGAACCATGCTCATGCTGATCCTTATAGGACTTTTAAAACGATAAACACCTCGCATCAGCGTGCTCATAGGGCTCTGTGCACAGTATGGCTTAAGATAGGCATCGTCTGTCAACTACAGTGTTACCTTCTCTCTGCCTTTTCCCCATTAACAATGGGTCAACGAACTCTCACAAATATAGCCGTCACTAGACCAACTCTTGCCAAATAATACGACTGAAAAAGTGTAATTTCACTTTATTTATTGATTTATTTAAAGTTACATGAAACGGTGGCACAAAAATTACATTACATAACTTGATTTAAAAAAACATAATTATTACTTTACATAACATATTTTAACTAAATAGGTACCGTAGACACTCTTGTATACCTATCCTCACAAAATAGCAGACATGCGGGCACTACCTACATCGTTCCATTTATCTATACTAATATTATAAAGAGGAAAGATTTGATTGTGTGTGTGTGTGTGTGTGTGTGTGTGTGTGTATGTGTTTGTATGTAACGAATAGACTCCGAAAGTGCTGAACAGATTTCAAAAATTCTTTCACCATTTGAATGCTACGTTATCACAGATTGATATAGGCTTTTTTTACCAAGGGAAAATGGTTCATTCCCATATAAAAACTGGTAAACTTCTAAACGGCTGACCCGATTGGGATAAAATTTTATATGAATGTTTCGATGGTTTCCTTGATGCTTAAAAATACAATTGGATCCGGTTGGTATGTCAACTACTAAACGTCTTGACCGATTGGGTTGAATGTCAATGATAGTCCATGCTGACGTATCTGTTGGTGGCGTAGCTGCTATCTGCGAATAAGTCACTTACCTTTTAAAATACTTAAAAGTGCTGGTTCCTTCATTTTGGTGCTGTCTCTACTTATTACTTTACATTGACATTACTTAAGAGACGATAATCAAATATATCTCAAGCTAAGCGTCCCCTTAACTTGGTGATTACTGTTATTAAAAGATTATGACGTCACGGGAAATTTTATTACGAACCAAAGATAACGTTATTCCATTGCGTAAACGTTCCCCCTTCATTATTACAGACCTTCTTACCAGTCCACTGTAGAGTATAGACTTCTTAAGTACCCACTAACATCTGCACTGCAGCATAAGGTAGTGCTGCCAAGCTGTATATTATGCTGCTATGATGAGGTACCTCCCACTCACGTTATACCGTAAAATGGCAGCTATGTTATTCAGTTTCACGCGGCTATTCAGTTTCCACTGGCCCCTTGGAGTCAAGGAGTTGCTCTATAGGCAGTACTACATTTTAGTTATTAAATCCAAGGCAAGGCTTCTAAGGCTGTTTATGGGCGTCGATATTCATCAAGAGGATTCTCTTGATTCTTTGCATCTGTATGCTGTAAAACTTTATTATATTTAAGGGATGTTTATTAATCACGTTGCCTAGTGATGTGGCTATTAGAATTCACATTAGACATAAAGTAGAAATTCAGGTGTTTATTCTTCTAGTCTGAGGAAAGTTAGAGGCCTGTGCAGACAAGAGATTTTTGTCCGCTAAAATTGATTTTTTGTCCGCTTACAACTGTATGACACATATTACAACGCAAATGAGGGATTAAATGTATGCGGTACTTTGCATACATTTTAGTCAACAAAATCCCTCGTCTACGCACGCGTTAAAGTATATTAAAAAGGTCTACATTTCATAAAACAAACAACAATAATATTAATAAGTTTTATTAATTACGAATTCAATAATAAAATTACATTTAAATTCACAGCCATACCTAATACCTCACAAGTAAATAGGTTAAATACATGAATCAAATTAACATAGGGTAAAAACAGCCATGTAATACAAATTAACATTTGTTAAATATTACAGAATACCCACTGTGGCTGTATGTTAGGCTGGGTCCCAGAAATAAGGGCAGAACCTGTCGCGGAGGTCACCCTGTTGCTAACAGATCCGGAGTCACCTTCCAAGGCAGCTGTGGGCTTCCGTGAGGTTTAAGTAGCGTTCTCCAATGTGGAGTTCAGAGTCGATACAGCATAGAGCCACAGCAGAACTGTTACATTTAGCATTGAAGATCTACAATTTAGCCGCTTTTTAGAAGCTGGATACAGCGAGCACAAGCTCCCCACAACATATTTAAAAACGCCGAACGAGTCGCGTCTCGGTGTGAACTGACCCTTACTCGTTTTGCGACTAAATCGAACTTCGTGAGTTATCGTTCCAGCATCGGAGCAATCGATAAAACGCGCGATTCCGATACCGCGACTGAACGCAGGGAGTCGCAAAATAGCCGATCGCCGATCAAAGATTCGAATGCGATTCGAATCCTTTAATGTTTTCCTCACGTACAAAAAAATAAACATAGAATAAGTACGAGTTTAAAACATTTTACTCAAATCCAGATTGCAAGAGAAATTAAATAAATATTTCCCAAAACTCCCCATTACAGGTCGAACCACTTCGAAACGGGTCGACCTATTTTCATTAAATTTTCCGAGCACATACGGCAGATCTACGTAGTATATTTCATACCAATATATTTAGGGAATCGAGTCCTTAGCGCTTAATACCTCAAACTGTTAGGCTTTCTTATTTATACAATACTTTTTGATGAGGTTGCACCCATATAACTAAATATTAATTTAAATGAACCAATACAAGCCGATAATATTTTACATTTGGCTTAGCGTTCTGAATTTACTTATTATAATCAAAGAGTTACATAATTAATATTATTATGTAGTGATTTTTTGAGTAAAATCTACATAAAATCATGTTTGCTTAATCCTATTTCATTCACTCAAATCATAAACTTTATGATATGAATAATTAAACAATACCAATAGTTTCGATATCTTTCGGATAGAAGAAGTTGTTCTTGCGCATCGGTATGGACGATATCTGCTGGTCCACTGGAACTCTCGTGTCGTAGAGCGACGGCGACTGGAAGATGATGCCAAAGGTGCCGACGAAACACGCGATGGTGAACAGCCAGAGGAAGAAGCGGTCCAGCACCATGGACATGAACTTCCAATCTTCTACCACCTGTGGAACAAGAACATATATTATTAAGTAGTCTGTATAATGTATATCCGACGTCATCTGTTTATTATATCTATATTAAGCATGTATTTTACATATAATAAAAGGGAACAATATAGTAATACTAGCTTTTCCCCGCGGCTGCGCAATTTGAAGTCCTTCAATAAAATGAATTAATCAAAGAACATAATATTCAAATAGAACTGCACAACAACAACAACAAGAATTCCATTATCGGCCACAATATTTTTTTTGGTTCTATTTTTTTTACAAAAAAAGTATCTTAAGTCATTTCTAATACCTCGAGAAATTTGTGTACAAAGTTCCATGATCGATTGAGTAGTTTTGGCGTGAAAGAGTAACCAACAAACTCACATTCCCATATACAATATTAGTAGGATTTCTGTGTGCAGTTTATGATTTAAATACATTTTATTCCGTATATTTAATAAACATATATTGAACGCCGATATTTATTTTATTATAATTATCGCATCATCGAAATATCGTTTTTTTTTAAAATGTGATAACTATTGCCCAGATAGGTCTTTTTACGTGTTTAACAGGTACTTACTTCATGCAAAAACTATTCAAAAAATTGTTGTTTTTTATTATTCTAATCAATAAAATTTAACAATCTTAACACTGTTTTATGTGTAACTTACCGAAAATATTATTAAAAAATGGCATATAAACAACTAATTTACCGTTACAAAGAAAAAAATAAAATTATAACCGATAGAAAAAAAAGCGAAAAACTAAACAAAGCGCTTGTCCCGAACACAACTCTAATCTCAGGCAGGAGATTGTTTCATTACGCTTTGGCGTGGCTCAAAACAAACAAAGTCTTTCAACTCTTTATTGTTCCCAAGAAAGGGTACAATTAGGGTGTTTAACGTAAACCGTGACGTCAGACCAGAGTGACCAGGCGGCTAAATTTTTGTGGATATTTTAATTCGTATTTTAGAACGCGTGATGCAATTTGAGCCAAACAGACACTCAGAAGTAAATTTATTTATACAGACGAATTCTATCTGCAGTGAGAGTTAGATTTTGAAGTTGTTAGCCTATTGCGTTGCTTTGTTGTTGTAGGATTGACAGTTTTGTCAGCTTTTTTTATGTTGTATATTTAGGTTCCGGGTTCGACTCTCTAGTCATACAAGTATGTAACATTGGAATTCTTTTATTTTATTTAACAGTTTTGAAGTTCGCATTATTATATCGCGCAAATTATTGAAAGTAATGTTTAAAAAGAATTAATTTTAAAATTTAAAATAGGATAAAATTACGGACTTTTTTTTATCAAGTTAAAACTTTATAATCAGTTAAAACTGTATAATCCTTTATGGATGCATAAATTTATTTTTAGCACAAATATACGTAGGATTTCTACTTCTAGCACATTTATTTTTAGAACGCTAGAAATACACCAATTTGTGTATTTGAAGAGAATATTTCTTTGAAATAAAATGAGAAGGAATAATGTTTGATGCATATACAATAAAAAAATACATATATTTTAATGGAGCTCTATTTGTTTGCAATGCAGCAATCGCCCATGATTAATAAAGGAGTATCCCAAAAATGTAAAAATCTAGCCACACTACATAAAAGTCCTCGGTATAATTGGAAAGAAACTTCTAAATTATTTACTTTGATAAAAGGAACCCTTACTGGCTAATCGTTTTTCCTTCAAATTACTAATTTCTTAAACTTTTTCCCTTATAAGTGATAAACTTTTGAAGAAAATTTTAATATAATAAAAGCTTCGACAAATAGCATTAAATTTGAATACATCAATCCGATTGCTATTCTTGTTCAACATAACCAAGGTCACTCTTATGATCAAAACGAATTTATTGCATAAAATCTGTCGGCTTTTTAGGCTGTAGCAACGCACATAGAAATATATACACATACGCTATAAGAGCCACAGCACAAACGCTTTTTAGAGCAACGGCGATCGGATAGCACAAGGTCCTAGAGCTCAGGGTAAAAAGGGATGTGTTCAGATTCGAAACTAGAGGCTCAGAGGGGGGTTCCAAACCCAGACGAGGAAATGGACGCTACGGAAATATAAGATACAACTCGTTTCAAAAAATTAGACAATCTGATAAATGATCAACAGTTTTTGTCAAACTCCTAAATTGTTTTAAGCTTTCACGATTTGTATTCATATTTATATACTGTAAACGGGACTTAATCGTGTTATAAAATCGAAATATTTACCTTGACTCTCGCCGTTTCGGCCGTAATGTCTACTAGTGACCACGGCCGTTGGCATTACGGCCGAAACGTCGAGAGTCGAGGTAAATATTTCGATTTTATAACACGATTAAGTCCCGTTTACAGTATATCAATATGAATACAAATCGTGAAAGCTGAAGTCTACTCGTGACCACGGCCGTTGCATTACGGCCGAAACGTCGAGAGTCGAGGTTAAATACTTCAATTTTATAACGCGATTAAGTCCCGTTTACAGTATCTATATAAATATGAAACTCCTAAATTATTGCAACTTATAATTTAAAATAATAATAAAACTGTAGATATGTATTACATTACAGACACAGATCGACTATTTAATCTGTATAATAACAAGTGGATTCTGATGAGCCGTAAATATCCTACTAATATAATAAATGCGAAAGTTTGTGCGTTTGTTTGTTTCTTTGTTAGTCCTTCACGCAAAAACTGCGGAGCCGATTTTCATGACATTTTGCACACATATAGAGAGTGACTTGGATTAACAGCGAAAAAATGTTCCTATGAGATGCCATGGGATGATTTTCTATTTTCCACGGGATCGAAATTCACACGGGTGGCGTATTAACTTAAGTTGTATGACTTAACAACAATAAAATTCGCAATAATTTCACGCACTGTGTAATAATAGACCACTTAAGCCACGACTATGTTTTGTAAGTGCGGGTTCGGGCCCCGCTGTGCTATAAATGAAATTTATTACAGAGATAATAAGTTCCTTAATTGAAAAGTCGTACAGAGCAACAAACGGAAGTTAGCAATGAGAAACCACAGCAACTTCAGCATGTTAAACAAAGGCTGTTACAAGATGTGTAAAATCACGGAATTTTACGTAATTTCTTAATTACACGTGTATGATTTATCTTTATAAATCACATAATATTAAATATATTAGATAAACTAAATATATAAATTTTTAAAGTATCGGATTGTCGTCGTTGTCAAATGATACCAGTTGCTTTAAACAAAATATTTTTAGAACCAAATGATAAAAACTTTATTTTGCAATTATGTTTGTAATTGCTCAATCACAGTTTAACAAAAGTAAAAGAGAAAACGATAACACTAAGTATAAAAAAGTAATCTTAATCTAACTTAATATCTTAAAACAATATAATGTGTTTATATTTATAAATAAATAGATATATGTGGACTTTACACACCACGTTAGCCTAACTCTGTGCTAAGTACCGTAAGGACTTGTGTTACGGTTACTAGACAACGGAAATATATTTAATATGTTTTATAAATTTATGAAATTTATATATTTAAGATATTTATTATAGAAATACATACAATACATTGATAAACATCCATGACAAGGCGGGATTCGAACCCGCGACCCCTAGCGCAACATGCTCCACTTATCCGTGCCCTGTACCACTGCGCCAGCCTGGTCGTCCATATTGTTTCCTCATATGCTGTAGCAAAGCAAATGGTCAAGTAACTTACTGCATATGATCCAGCATAAGCCAGATCCACTGATTTTCTGTTCTTTGTTGTTTTATTTCATTAATTTAATTCTTTGTTGTTTTATTTCGTTCATTCCATTCTTTGTTGTTTTATTTCATTAATTTCATTCTTTGTTGTTTTATTTCATTAATTTCATTCTTTGTTGTTTTATTTCATAAGCCCCACATGGTGAACTTTATTACCTTCAACTACATTACCAGCCGTCCACATACCAGCCGTAATTACACGGAAGCAATACGTGTCCAACACAAAACCGCCGTGTTAATGTGTCATGAATAACAAATTTCACGTGTAAATAAATTGTCACTACAATTTGTTTCAATTTGCGACCCTTACACACTGACCGCAAAGATAATTGATGTGTGATACGGGATTATGGTTATGAGTGATTATTATAATTAATTTTAATTTAATTTAATTATTTTATTTTTATTTTTTTTATTTATTTATTTTTATTTATTTTTCTCACCACAATACACATTTTAATTATGGTCATGAGTGTATATGACTTATAATTAACATACGGAATAGAGAAAGCGTAAAAAAAATATTTAATTTTAAGTTTCTGCCTCTTAAAAAGAAAATACAGAACCCTTATATAGATATAGGATCATTTTTGTCCGCTATCTACCCGTATGTACGTTTGTCAAGACCCTTTGGAAATTTGATAGGCTTCGTTTCACTTCCACGACAAAAATCAGGTCCGAAAAGAAAGAAATGTTAAATCGTGAATTAGCTGTACTGAATATTTTAATTCTGACAAAATATTTTAGCTTTTCTTGCATCGCCATAAATATTACGAATAACAAAATTTGCTTGAAGTTTTACTATATAGGAAGAGAACGAGCACGGCCGGGGTACCTCTGTCGCGTTTTGTACGTAGCCGGTGGCCCATAAATGGAAGAAGGAAAGAAGGATAAAGCATCTGCATAACAATCATGCAGTCCGGTAATCATCAAAAGTCTGCTGGTCTGTAGTTATGAAAATGTCTAAGAAACCCCCGTTGAATCAATCTCTAAGCCCTACAATAAAGTCCTTAAACCTCCAAGCCGCGTCTCATCTGAGTATATGCGGCGGTTCACTCAAATCGCAGGTCATTAATGCGGGCGACGCCGGCGATCAGATTTATATTCCATTCGCTTTGTTTACTCTCCCTCCTTTAATGGCGGGCTTATCTTAACCGAAACCAGCCGCCTCAAGATACTTTTGTCGAACTCTTTATGCTTTCTATTCCATATAAATTTATATTCAAAACGAGATATTAATCAGATTTTTCGGCGATCATTGAAAATATGTAATCATTAGAAAAAAATATTTATTGTCAGACAATGATGAAGAAATTTAGAGCAAAACTTATGTTGATTGCTGCCGTGTTGGGTCGCTCCGACTCCGTTTTTGCACCCATAAACTAAAAAGACACTGAACCAATCTATAAGCCCTACAATAAAGTCCTTAAACCTCCACGCCGCGTCTCATCTGAGTATATGCGGCGGTTCACTCAAATCGTAGGTCATTAATGCGGGCAACGCCGGCGATCAGATTTATATTCTATTCACTTTGTTTACTCTCCCTATAATGGAGGGCTTATCTTAACCGAGACCAGGCTCAAGATACTTTTATCGATCTCTTTATCTTTTCAATTCTTTATTATTTCAATCAAAGGTCATTGCAAAGGTACTGATTTTTTATAGCATTAGGGGGACAAACCGGGGAGGCTACACAGATGCGCTCCTCTCCTTTCACATCCCACCTCCATGGGCCACCGACTACTTACACATCACACGAAACGCGACAGCATACCTGTCACTTTACGCCGGTTTCGTGTTAACGAGAGGTACCTACCCGGTCGTGCGGCCCAATTTGATGCATGCATGCAGTGTGCATATCTCTTACTAAACCTAATATGCTACTGTATGCAAAGCGTTCTCAACGCTACTAATCCCACGAAATGGCTTTAAAATTTATTAACCCAACGGGTGCTATTTATATCTGCTTCAAAAATGAACTACGGTTATCTGTAGAACCGTTAAAACGTGTTCTGAATAACAATTCCGAGGCATGCTCTTGAAAGATTAGGGGTCCACTTTGGCATTTCGAATTAGGTTACGTGATAGCTTAAGAAAGAATAAAAATGTCCTTTTTAAAAGTGAAATAGAGCTCGTAGTTACAACGTGACTAGATGGAATCCATAAGGGATGGGCGGATTTGAGCGAGTTATGAGTTCACAGAGGCGAGTTTGTTTGACTAATTTGATCAAAACTTTACCTTTTTGCCGTTGCGTAAACCCTCCAAATACACTATTATGTAATTTGTAAATACATACAATTTATAACAATAATGATGCATATTGTTACAATTTTAGTTGGTTGTATATTCAATGAAAATATCCTATTCGTCGTTTTAAATAGATAAAAATACATAGTTGCAGCAGTTAAAATATGTTCACAGTTTTATATTAACTACCCTGCCTGCGATTTCTCTCGCATAAATATTTATCCTAAGGGAATCACAATACAGTTATTAAAATTACACTTACATTATGCAGATAGCAATCTGCATAAATATTGCATGAAAGTTTTTTTATGGTACAAGGGGCCAAACAAGTAATCGAAGCCATTTTCATGACTATCAACGCCATTACACATTCGCATGGAGGTTACACAAATGCGTTGCCTTCTTTCCGCCTCAGAATAACAAACATCAAACCTATTCTTTCATAGTATTTGTAGAATATATCGTCGTTACCATTTTGCGCTACCTAAACCATATAGACAACAATTGATACACTCAGGGAAAGTAGACTTACAATACGTGCTCAGAGAAGAAACGCAAACTATACAGAATTGTAATTTACCGCGTATCCCGACTTGCCGATTGTAACAGACCTTTTGACGTCCTGCGTTTTATTTTTATAGTATAAGTAGTATTTATAGTATAAGTAGAATATAAAGTCCTTTCTACACCAACAAAAATATATAGAAACATCCATTGAAACACATGGAAATTAGACTTACAATATGTGCTCGGAAAAAAATGCAAAACAGACAGAATTGTAAGTTACCGCGTATCCCGACTTGCCGATTGTACAGGCCTTTTGACGTCCTCCGGCTGATGATGACGATGAAACTTATATTATATAAAGTCCTTTCTACACAACCAAAAATATATAGAAACACCCATTGAAACACATGGAAAATTGACTTACAAGACGTGCTCGGAAAAAAATGCAAAGACAAATGGTAATTTACCGCGTATCCCGAGTTGCCGATCGTAACAGGGCTCTTGAGGCCGATCCGTTCGGGCACTCCATTAACAATATTAATCCTCTTAATGTTCACCAAATTATACCTTACGAGAGCAGGGCTGTAATTGGCGGGCCTTAAATTCAAATTAAAATATAATTTACATGACGACATTAATCATGGAGATCGTTACGGCTCATTCTCTCTCAAATTGACTGCGGCGGTCGAAATTAGACCGCAATTTTAAAAATGAGTAATATAAGATTCAGTTAGACATGTATAATTGACCTTGCTTTTTACGATATTGACGGGACCCTATTACACACAGATAATGACGGGACCCTATTGCTAACACTATATTTTCCGTCAGTAGGTCTTGTTACCTGGCTGTATCTTTTTAAAGTTATGTAAAGTGTGCCTCCCGGTGTTACGTACTCTAGTTCAAATCGCGCGGACCAGTTAGATCTTTTATTTTTTTTTTTTTTGTACTAACTCTGTTCATTTTATAAAACCCATTGGTGTATACTCGTGGTGTACCTATACAAAAAAATGGTCCACCAAGTTTCAGACACTTCCCCATAATTATTATGTGTATTATTCATAGATTTAGAATGTACTATTATTCATGTCTCAATGTTCTATCAATACAATCTACAAAAATACTGTTTAGTAGATATACTTCTAAAAATACATTTCATAGGTAATTCTAATGTTCGATATATTTTACTACCTATAAAGGGACACGACTGAAGGCAGACGAGCTACCCATTGGTGGAATAAATATATACAAAACCAAGCGCAGCGGTATGTAGTGAGCAGCATTCCTTCGCCATGCCCATTCAAAAAACCCCACAATAGTAGTTTATGCAACTGTCATATAATGAAGGGTATTAAAACACGAGTGTGATTTTTTGAAACGAGCGAACGCGAGTTTCAAATAGTAACACGAGTTTTTTTTTTTACTTTATCTTCACTAATGTAATTAATCAATTAATAAAATATTGCGAAACATTAAATTCATGCCTACGTCACAGCGAACTCGACGACATTAAAATCTAACCAATGAGAGCGCAGCTGCAGCGCGCGCAGGGCCAATCAGGAGCGAGCGCGCGCTGTTAAGGATTTTGACATAAGGCTCTCTCACCACTCTCTCTCTCTCTCGCTCTCACACAGTGTTATTATAACACGAGATTTTACGATATCGATTTGGATATTATAACATCATGTCAAATTGCTTAAATTAAGTTTTTTGTTGTCTGAGCTATAATAGTAGTTATTATAAGTCAAGTATTGAAAACATAAGTAGAATGTTACAACATTAGTGTAAATAAAAGATTTTAAAGTATATCTCCAAACGTACTGGTTAAATTCTCCAACGCAGCAACAATCACTTATACAACGCCACTCAACGATATTATCGTTATTCGATAATAAAAACAAGCACATCTCAAAGTTTCGAGCCACGTCGTTAAGTGAGTAAACACAGTTGGGAGCTAATGTAATTAGTCGACCTCATTACTTGTTACGAGACGAAATCAGCAGATTTAAATTGCCGCTATCGATTCAGGCCCCGGCGGGAATATGCGGATCTCTTACTTAAGCTCTTCGGGGTGTACTTGGAACCGCGAACGCTGACGCGGAACAGAGCGGAGGTTCGTCTTAATTTATTGAACACCAAATCACGTATTTGGACCGAACTATTACTATGTTGGCTTCTGATTATATGTTAGGAACATAGATTTAGAATGTACAAGATGCACAATGTCAGAACAGAGGCAAGACAAAAAAATATTTGACAAATGTCAAAATTACTACAAAAACACATATATGACTTTGTCATTAGTATGTAATCGGGCCGCTATGGCCTCTTACTAGCGTAAAATAATTATCTCATATGTACT
>LUGF01039005.1:70325-84492 GCA_001625245.1 Calycopis cecrops | reverse complement strand
TTTGAATTTAAATGGCTTCCATTGGCCTCGCCCGATGTGTGATTTTTGTAACGCTCTCGCCAGCTTACATTTCAAGCACGTGTTTTACTTCCAAAACCTCCAGCTGCAGGTACCGTACTTTCTAACAAAACTAAGCAATATCACAACCATTACGAATGACTTCATGTATACTCTTTGCAAGGATATTTTCAGTAGAGGTCACACAAATTGACGCAGATGCCACAGGTGCACGTCCTAGATTTATGGTTGTAATAGCATTTCTTATTTGTAACTCAGTTGGTAACAGGGCACTCAGTAAAGTGACTCACTACCGCTAATGTCTTCTCATTTATTATCCTACTAGTTGTTACCCGCGGCTTCGCTCGCGTGGTTTTTCGCAATAAAAAGGAGCCGATGGCACTCTTCAATAAATATCACATCGATCCGTTGATCCGATTTGATGTGAAAGAAAGACAAACAAACTAACAAACTTACACAGATAGGTCACAGTCGTACCATACAAAGGTATATTTAGTTATAGTCATAGAGATATAAAGATAGAATTCTGATATATAATATGGTTATAGTATATTGAGTTGCTTCTGTATTTCGCCAAATTAAGGTCTAAATAAATAATTGCCAGTCAAACTTTCGCGTTTGTTACACGTTAATAAAACGTGTAACAAACGCAAAATTCTCAAACAAGTATTATTAAGAGGTAATTTAATTGGAGCTACGAAAAAAAAGAAAAGTAACATTCAGAAAATACTTAAAGGAACATAATGACTTTTTTACTCATTTCACTGTTTTTTAAGGTTGAAGATTATGGCGCTGTTTGTATTTTTTTATATTATTCTTTATCTCTTATTCTACATGTATCGTTATCATTCATATCGTTATCAAAATCAAAATATTTTTATTCAAAATAGAATCTTATAGAATCTTATATCTTTGATTATTATTTATTTTATTACATAATTATTTTATTATTACATAATTATCGTATTTAATACATTACTCTCCCTCTACGGTGTCGGTTCCAAACATCAAAGCGCAAAACTTTGTCGAAATTCACCAAATCAACCTCGTTTTGAACTTTGTTTCTGATTTATTTCTATTGTTACTTGGAGCAATCTTCCTAACAAGAAAGTATTGGAATTTGATAAGATGCTTGAACATTTACAATTGTAAATTAAACTTTTTAAATACCCTACCATAATCATCAGCAACATTTTAGCTCTGATAATCACAGACCACTTAGGTCATACTCTCGCTGGTTTTATTATTAGTCATTATAGTATTATTGTATTACCAGCTGGTGCCTGTGACTTCGTTCTCGTAGCGTAGTAATATTATATTCAAAGTGATTTGTTATTGTTTGCTTGCAGTGTGCCGAAACTCCGATTTCCCGTAGGAATGAGAAATTTTACCGCAGTAAAAAGTGTTTTTGATGTTAAACAGGCTTAGTATCTATACACCACAAAAAGTTTAATTCGAATCCTTTCGGTAGTTTCAGAGATTATCCGGAACAAAGAGACAATCGGACAAACAGACAAACAAAAAAATTAAATTAATTGAAAAGTGTTCTAATACTATTTTAACATCGCCCCCAATAAGTATTTCTTAAATATATTGAATGTAATGACACACGAATTTTACTGTTTTATTATATGTATATATTGTATTAAGGGGCAAACGAGCAATCGGAGGCATTTTCATAACTACCGACGCCCTTAGATATCGACATAGAGGTTATACAGACACGTTACCCTCCTTCTCCCTTCTCCTTCCATGGGCCACCGGCTACTTACACGCCGCACGAAATGCTGTCACTCTACGCCGGTTTCGTGTAAGCGAGAGCTACTTCCCCAGTCGTGACGCCACAATTCCGCTCGACACATAGCATGGCACTACCTCTTACTTCCAGATTACAATCTGGAATAACGCAAAAATTAGTTTTCATCCCGAATTTTCCCGAACCATAAATTGTTTGGTGGTAAACCGCGGGGCGCAGCTGGTCCCCGGGTCACAAGATTCTCTTGCCAAAATTGCTTTAAAGTGCTTTTTTTTAAAGTACTTACCGAATTATTCACAAGATGGGTTCAAATAAAATTGCAAACCAACCTCATGGAAGTAAAAATTCTAAAAAAGTTAATTTTTAAATATTAAATACGGAGCAACCCTAAGAAATAAGAGCGCCTTTTATGTGCATAAAATATTATCCTAAAATTACTTTTAATATTTTATTATTTGTATATGATTCGTGTACACAATAAAGTATATTTCATTTCATTCAAAGTCTAGATTATCGGAAGCGTCCGACGACAATACGTCTTATTACGCTTTTTACGAATTCGCTCCTTTTCCACGTGTGTCTACTGCAGCACAAAAAAAATTGTTCCAAACAAAAGACTGATCCATTGACACCAAACACAAAATGGTAATACACAAAAAGAATTTCAAACAAAATGTTTGTCAGATGTGATCAGATGAGTCACATTTTCCTTTTTTTTATAGATTAAGGGGCAAACGAGCAGTTGGTAGATGACTACCGCCGCCCAAAGAGATCTGCGAAACTCGAGGCTTTGCAGGCGCGTTGCCGGCCTTTTAAGTATGAGTAAGCTCTTTTCTTGAAGAAGCCCAGGTCGTATAGGTTCAGAAATACCGACTGTGGCAGCTCGACCACGTGAATATTCAAGTTGATAATAAATTCTACCGATTTTTTTTATTCTGATGCGCTGTAGTAATATTTTAAATCGAGGTACTGCTACATGTTCTAGCCATTTCTATGTTTTTTTACGCCCACAAACATCCCTATGATTGTTGCATTAGTGCCCAGCTGCATTGTGTTCGAATCAGTCGACACCACTAGGGATGTACCTCTTCCTCACATGATACCGCCAGGTGACAGAAATTTTTTCGCATTTTGTGTAGCATTCTTGTTTCCGGTGACCTATTGCGGGGAAGGCACGACGAGAGCAATACATCTACATTAACCTTGGCATTGATTTGTGTCGGCTGGCCAATGCTGCGATTGATCGTTTGTCCCCCTTTATTAAAAAAAACAAAGAAGCCCTCTCCACTGACCTCGTTGTCCTTATCAGCATCCTTGATGTGCTGCGCTATGAAGCGGACGCTCTGCAGCGCCGCAGCCACCTCTGGGGAGAGGTGCCTCGGCAGCATGTTCTCTGATTCCGTTACTGTCGGGAAAAACAACTGTTAAGGCTTCATTCATACATTACTGAACGACTGAGTTGTCAGACGTCTAGACATGCGACAACTAATTATCCCTGCTAATATTATTAATGTGAATTTGTGTTTGTTCGTTACGCTTTTCACGCCAAAACTACTCAACTGATCATGAAACTTTGTACATATATTCCTAGAGGTAATACAAAGGATAGGTTACTATTAATTTGAAAAAAAACCAGATTAATCTAAAAGAAAAATTACTAGTACGGATAATTTCTGACACATCTCCATCTGCACATACTACACGGACGCCGTAAATTTGGACCTGGCATAAATTCCATTCCGCGCCTCTACCCCCGCCCCACCCCCGATTTCGCCATGTTAGGGCGACATCTGGGCTGGTGCGGGGCTAGAGAGCATTCTTCGTATTCTTGCCAGGTCCCAACTTACGGCGTCCGTGTAGTAAGTCGCTGTTGCTTGTCTTACTCAGGAGCTTGCGAGCTAATTTCCCCACTTATAAAGGGTTAGTTTTTGGTCACCGGCCAAATTTCTAAATAAAGAAGTAAACGTCATTCCAAGGGTGTGATTTAAATTTTTTCGTCTAATTATAATATTTTGGTAAATAAAAATCGATTTGAAATGGTCCTTAAAAATACATGGATCGTTGTTTGTACACGAAATGTATCGACTTCAAGGTCAAGGACGCCGGGCTTCCCGACACGCGATCTAGATGTCGCGTGGGGGGACCAAGAAATATGTTTCTAACATGGGACAAAGTAATTGCATCTAATTATTTTTTATTTTTTTTTTCATAAATCGAAACTATTATTGATTCCGAACAGAACCTAAAAATTTGGCCGGTAACCAAAAACCAACCCTGTACTCTGAAACTATATTGGGGATAGGATATAAATATAATTAAGTAAATAATCAAAGACTTTCCATAGTAACAAATCAAAAGAACGGAGCATAGATAAGTCGTACCATATATGTGGGACCTACACTTTAGCAGATTCTTAAAACGATGCGTCGACGTACCTGAAGGTCTTTGGTGAGCACTGGCGCCGAGCATGTCGTCGTCGGGGCCCGGCGACTTGCGGTAGTCGCTGTCGTCGCCCTTCGCTCCAAATGTGTCGGTTAAACTGTCCCTGCTAGTAACAATAATATGTGGACACAACACTATTTAGCCAACTATAAACACCAATGTTTCACTCATCACAACTCCACTCAGGAAATATGTTTATAAATTTTGCAATTTTATTATATAAATACATATACTTGATGAAAACTCCGATATAACGTAATCAACTACTAACACTGCGCAAATCGGTCGCCAAATCAATTTTGTCATCTTTTCTGTTTTTTTTTTTACTTTATTTTTTTTTATTTCAGATAAATTAAGTTAAAGCGAGAAATCAGGTATTTAAAAGTAGCAAATTATGTAGACAACTTGCCCCAACATGTCTGCGTCATAAGCGAGAGGTACCTCAGCGGTGTGATACCGCCCCAATACAGCAGCAACGTAATCGACAATGCTTTTACTAAATACACTTATTTTCAAGACTTTCCTTTCAAGTTCACCCTATTCTCCTTCCGTAGCAATTTCATTTATCACGTCTAAATCAGCAATAAATCCTAATATAATTCATGGGCGTATAAAACTTATATGCCTACCAAACTCACCCAAACTTCAACGTATATGAGTCACATAACATCGTTTATATGTAAATTATATCAATCTCTTGAGAGCAATAAAATCTGTATTACATAGTACAATAATAATTATATTGTTTTTAAAAAACAGCTTTGTACATTTTTTTATAATGCGTTGGCGAAAGTACATGAGATAATGAATCTGATGTAAATCGTATGTAATTATGTCAAAAACATGGTCTCCAAATAATTTGTACCATAAATATAAGCTGAAATAATTAATTTAAAATTATAAATACGACAGACCTACATTAATTTATTTTAAGATTTAATTGCATCAACGTGCAAATTTATTCAGGTAAAAACTTATTTATGAAGTAATAAATAAAGTCAAATATAGAAACGAACACTGAAATGTAAACGTTACCTTTTTAACAATCGAAAATAAAACAACAAAACGTTAAGATGAGATGGTTTGATAAAGTTGCAAATAAAAGAAAGGTATAAATCGGGCCATAAAGTGAAAAACCAAACTCAGCAATCGTAAAATAGATAAACAAGAAAAGAAAGAAACATTTGACGTTCATAGCAAGTAACTAATGACAGTCGTATCCTTTAGCCAGATTCCATTACGATACCATTAAATTAGTACAAGAACTTTTTGAGGTCAAAAACCGAGGAAAAAATTCTACGAGACTTTATGTGACTCTTGTGTGACGAATATATGAAATCAAGTGTAAACCTAGACACTAATTATTTCTTAAGAACTTAACTATATCCACGATAAACTTGTATATTTTACCATTGCATTGTTCATTGCAGTGAAAGCGTGATGTTTCACCTCGGATAGAACCCCTTCACTGTTCCAATACTTTTACAAACAAAGGAACAGACTACACAAAAAGTTTCCAAAATACATTTAGCACCGAAATTTTAATAAAGGAACAACAAGAACTGATGTTCCCATTTCAAAAACAAAATATTATGTTGATTGTTTTAAACTTTAAAGAGAATAAATATCGACAACGTTAAATTTTACATCGGAGATGGGGAAACGAGCAGATCGCGTGAAATTGAATCGTCTACCTAGACGAGCGGTTGGCACGCCGCGTTCAAAAGACTTATAGAATGAAAAAGAATTTGATGAATTACTACGGAATACAGAACCATTTTTCCTGTTTCAAAACCATTTTAATTTTTAGTGGCGCTTCATAATAACATAAATCTGATTATCGTTATTTCTTTATATTTAAATTCAAAAATTTTAATAATAAAGTGTTTACTTTTGAAGAACTTTACAATATCGGGCTATATGTCATTGGAGTTTTAGATTAATTGCATAGAAAATATTGATAAACTTTCAGGTCGGATCAACGATTTGTTACCAGTGCGAAGTTACAGTAGACCATAACAGCCATATACCATAATTTAAAAAGTAGAGACTTGAAGTATTATGTACTCTTAGAACAAAGAAACGTTCGTCTGGTGGCACCTCCACGGCGCCATAATCTTGTCACGTTAAAACCAATTAATCCCCGGTTCAAAATTAACGAAACTCTCATTGAATGAATGTGGTAAAAGTGTTTGCGAACTTTCGCTATTTATTATTGTCATTATAGCAGATTATTCAATCAATATGCAATGAATTATCTGTTACTTATATGAATTATAAGTATAGTAGTATATATGGGTACAAAGTACTTGGTTTTATAAAAAACAAAGATATTTATTATTGTACAAAAATGTGTACAAATATGTATAATAATATTCTCAAAGAAAATAAAAAGCTTGCCGAAGACAACGAAGGGATAGATATGGGAAAGAGCTAGTCACAGTTAGACACATAATATTGTATTAAATGACATTCGACGACCGAATGGCGCTGTGGCAAAGAAATCTTATGTATTATGCAAGAGTTCAGGCCAGACGTCGCAGGTTGGAAATACCGCACAAGTCATAGATGAAATTATTTATTAACAGTAATAAATCAAAAATGTGCAAATTCGTGTTTTATTTCTGCCTGTTAAAAACGGTATTTTTTTCAGACAACGAAAACATATTTTTCATAAAAATATTTAATATATTTCCGTTATCAAATAATTGTATTACAAATCATTACAATACTTAGCACAGGACCGGGATAGCCTAAAGTGATATCCACAAATTTGAATCATATTTTTAACATTGAAATAACTACGTGAAGTATCTACTAATGTTGTTACCAATGAAAATATTTCTTTGTTTCTGCCTTTCAATTGCCAGTTCTAGTTGAAATATACACATTGTACAACAGCATAATACAGATGTTCCAAATATTTCGTTTTAAATATAGATAGACTTACCTCATCTCCAGTTCGTTTGTGTATCCATTGGAAACAAACGTGTCGTCATAGTCCGGTAGAGAGTATTTAGTTCTCCTCATCATCAGTAGCTTCGGCATCAGCTGTAGGAACAGCTTCTTCATCCATGGTGACATCGTGTGTGTCGATGGTGACCTATATTTCATACCAATAACGTTAATTACATTTTAATTAATATAAAAAAATGCTTTAGAAGGCCTAGAAAATTTATACTTAACTCAAGTAGTTTTAAGAATAGTATTAGTAGGTAAAGCTCACATAATAGGTAACATAATAATAATCATTTAAATAGACTTAAAACAATAGAGTCTTAATTCAAAGAGCATTAGCAGAAGAAAACCTATCACTTGTGCTTTACAATCATTGTATTTATTACGTTCAATCAATATAAGGATAGATTGATAACTATAACACAGTTCATACTAGCACAGACAAAGATGTTCACTCTATTTCAATTAATGTACATATAACCCTTCGACCTCATTCTACGGTTCTTTGATCGGCGAATTTGAGGAAATGTAGAATATTCTGGAAATAAACCTTATTGTTTTAGTCATTGTTGTTGTTAATGTTGTTGTTGTTAATGTTGTTGTTGTTAATGTTGTTGTTGTTAATGTTGTTGTTGTTAATGTTGTTGTTGTTAATGATTGATCGTACGATAAACGTTTACGACTGACTATGCTATTTGATCGTTGAGAATGCAATGAAAGCACGTTGTTACCTCACTACAGCCCATATTTCAGAACAATGTTCTGTTATCGAATCTACATTGTTACAATGGGCGTATGTGATTTACGTTGGCTGCATGCTTGAAAATTTCGTGATATATCTGTTATGTTGTTCGCCGTGATTATTCCAGCACGTACTTTAATGAATTTCACGTATTATGAAGGTAAATTAATAAGAATCTTTATTTTTATTTTATATTTCTTCGCAGAGTATAAGAATATGTGCAGACCTCCAGGTATCATATTATAAATATTTAGGAATCTACAGAAAGTGACCATATGAGTGTGAAACACCAGTTGAAATTATGGCAATTCCAATCGTGAGAAATACCACTCAACTAGGCAAAGAATATTTTATTTATTTCCTTAGTCTTTTAATTTGTTTAAAAGAATATGACAAATAGGTATAAAATCTTATTCGTCGGAAAAATTACAAAGTACAGAAGAACCGTTTGTGCATCTACTTTCTTCCTATAATTGACACTTGATAGCCAATAGGTTTCATAAAACAACCAACAAATGGCAATGAAAATCAAAATCCTCTCAAATAACTATCAGAACATTATTGTTTTTGATGTTTTTTTAATAGCAGCGATCGTCAAAAATAAATTTGTTTTAAATTTATTTTTGACACTAATGCTAACAGTAATTCTATGATCATTATCATACGTATAATATTCTTCCTTTATTAAATTTCAAATTGCATAACTTTACATCGAAACTAATCTCCAGATAAATTAATTAATTAGGAATGATTGCTTTATTTTGTGTAATCATATTTCATACAACAGTTTTCTCTTCAACTTCTTCTCTAATTGACCAATCAACATTGCGCTAAAGGAATACTAGAATTTCTTATTTAAATCGAAGATTATGAATTTTAACCAAAGTAGTAATCTTCTATGTGATTTACTATGTATGGTTTATATAAACCATAGAATTCATTAAAACTATGAATATATTTAAGAACTTTTTTAAAATTACCTGTGTCTTATTTGTAGCGTCATTAATAAGTTGAAGACTGAGCTTTTTAAGTCGAGTTAGTTCCTTTTTCCTATTCAATGTTTCGAAACCTCTATCCAACCCTTAGCATTTTTAAGACTTATATTGACATTATTATTATTATTGTCGACAATACAAAGTAGCTACAAGGGGTGCGGATGAATTATTATTTTTGTGTTGTCATAATGGCAAGGCCGATAATAGTTATGATGTATATTATTATTACGGAAACTACTTTTTAAATTACCACATACATCACTACTAAATTATACATGTCAATGTAAGTTTGTTCGTTACGCTTTTCTCAATGAATCATCGCGAAATTTTGTACATATATTCTTAGAGGTTTACAAAGGACTAGGATACTTTTAAAAATACGAATGTGAGCAAATCCGCGTGTAAAAACTAGTCGTACATAAAAATTGTGGGTCACGGTGATTTTGTTTTAATTCTTGTAAAACGGATCGACCAATTTTTATACATTTTTAGTGTATATTTACTACATCTGGGTTTACTACCACAGATTTTAAAGTATATTTAATTCCAATATTTCTACGGGTTCGAACTATACGCGGATGAAACCACGGGGCACAACAGCTAGGAATATATACTATATTGGACTATTAAAGAAATCATGTGAAATACTTGCAAGTCTATCGATATCAACAGGCATAAGCGAGTTTATTTTATTATTGTCATTCATCAAAGGGGTTATTTTTAACAAACTTATTCAAATACAATTGTCACTAATTTATATATAATTAACTTATCTATATATCTGCTTACCTTCCTATTTTCCTGTTCATATCTAAAATTGGATACACTCATTATTTTGCTATACAGCTAATAATATAGAGGAAGAATAAAATAAATGGAAGATATAAATCATAGAGAACACTACTGATTTTGGCAAGTCAACACTCACCTAAAGTGTACGTTTAGAACGCACACCGTCATCCAAACACTAAGCGACACCAATATCATTGTGAACAGCAAATATTTCCCTAAAAGTGGGATCGCTAGAGACGTTGGAGGTATAATTTCGGCCATTAACAGGAAAAACACTGTCAGCGATACCAGAATTGAGATGCTTAACGATATCTACGAGAGAGAGAGAAATACATATAGATTACCTGAAATGGACGTTTACAATGCAAACAGTGACCCAAACGCTGAGCGAGACGAGAATCATTGTAAATAGTAGATATTTCCCAAGCAAAGGGATCGCCAAGGACGTTGGCGGGATGATCTCAGCCAGACCAAGGAAGAACACAGTGAGGGACACCAGGATGGAGATGCAGAGCGATATCTAAAGGAAAGAAGTCCTTTTTGAGTATATTGTTAGCAAAGTAGCTTTAGATGAGAAAAGTCTTTCCACTAGTATCATAAAATATAATACAAATTTTGCGACTGTTGTCTCAAGTAAATGCATTGAAATTTAGACCTACTCAAACAGAAATTTTAGTGCCAGTGCACATGTTTTCTAGGCATATATTTGTTTTATAATCCTCTGATAAATAAAATGTTTAAAATCTGATCTTGAATTGGTCTATGAAGTCGCCTAATTGGTATTACAGTTGCTTACAATTTTTAAGTAACAAAATTAAATAATAAAGAGCCGTATTAAGTAAATAAAAGAACGCAAAAAGTATTTTTGTATTTTGTAAAATAATGTGCTTACGCCAATTATCGTGCAGAATTTAATTTGACATACTGGTAGAAAGACAATATTGAAAGCAAGCGATGTTAGATACTTATAATAGACACGTCCACACATCTAAATAATGAATCAAAAAAGACCATAGTTGTGATTGAGAACACAGTGGATGATTGGATGCTTGGATGGACGCATGGAGTTGATAAACGCACGTAGCAGAAGGAAATCCACCCTCGATCAATTAGGTAATAATATTATAAACTCAGAAATGAATTTGTTTATTTATTACAGTATTTTCGTAAACACGAAATTATATCATCACCACAATTAATTACCTTTCTAAAAGCTATGTATTGAGCAGTACAAAATATCTGTATCAAATTTTGGATGGACTAGCTCTTATTTGACCAATTGAATTTCGATCATCAATATCAGAGAGAACAGAAGTTAAGTAAATTTAAATTATATAAAAATATGTTTTATACTTCATAGAAATAAAAGAGAAATTTCATTTATGCACCGTTCAACCAGCTCTGGATGAGCCCGAAGAGTGTGTCCAACTATAGACAAAAATAGGCATAAGAAGTATGCCACTACCGACTAAAAGCTACTGCGAGAGCCTTACACCGTTGTGGCTAGGGATATCCAGGATAAATCAGCAACAGAATACCTCAGCGCCTGGCAGGTTTTGTATATTCACTTATATCGACAATATAACTGAGGAAATTGACACAGAAAATAAAACAGTAATTCTAAAGAGGGATCAATAGTGTTGATGATGTAACTATAAAAGGATTTTATTATTTTAAAATCGAGAGTGGAGATAGATAAAGGCATAGGAAATGGAACACCAGAAACGTGAAAATGGAAAAATTTAGATTTGATCAGAAATATGAGTTAATTATTACAGACTATCTGGATACAATTAAAGCAATTAATATAATTTTAACTCCATCATGACTAACATAAATCAACTTATATTTCTGATTGAATATAATATTTATAAAAGTTTTAAATTAAATTATTTTGTTTAGGAAACAGGATATAAAAAAGATGTTTCCTTAATTTTATAGGTGCCGTAATGTTACAATAAGTATACGGCTTACTGTAAAACTGCAAATTGAACCAATTTCTTTCATGCTTACAAGAATGTATACATGTGTATATTTATACAACATAAGATTATGTTGAAAATATAGTAAATATAAAAAATGTAATAACTAAATTAGTATCACAGATTTTACTTCTAAATATCCATCTTCTAACTGTTTATGTATAGTAAGTACAGTACTCGTACAGTAAGTTACATTATTTTCAATTTGTATTCCTTTTATCTCAACAATTATTATAAATAAAAAATAATATACATTCTTTATCTAATACTGGTATATTATAAATTACATTTCTTCCATATTTATTTTTTTGTTTTTAATTTTATGCTCTTTAATTTTTATGATTAGTGACAAAGGAAGGCTTGAGAAGGTGCAGTTCAGTGGTTTTACAGCAGGATTTGTGCCATAATGCATGTAAGAGACACTTGCATTATACGCCTTAACGTCTGTAGATAGATATTAGCTATTTTGACCTCTTTTGAAACCCTCTTTTAGTAGAAAGGTCATGCATGTTGGCATAATCGTGAAAGATAGAGAATACGCACTCTGGAGAAAAATCTCTATAAGCATACGCATTTGGGGAGCCACTTCAGGTACAAACATTAACCATACCTTCTCGCCGGAATCGGATGGTAAATAGAATACGAGGACAGTTAAAAACGTCAGTCCAACGCATGGAATGATCAGATTTACTGTATAGAATAGGGTTTTCCTTCGCATTGTTAACTTAAATGTTATATCTGTAACAAAGAAGAAAAAAATATTTTAGATTTTTTTAGTATAAGAGAAGGGGCAAACGAGCAATTGGGGGATATTTTCATGACTACTGACGCCCATAGACATCCGCATAGAGAATGCACAGATGAGTTGCCTTCCTTCCTCCTCCACGACCGCCTACTAACAGCACGCAAAAAAACGCGACAGCACAGCTGTCACTTTACGCCGGTCTTGTGTAAGCGAGAGGTACCTCACTGGGCGTGCCGGGCCAATTCAGCTACACGCAAGCATGCAGCGTGGCACTACCTCTTACTAAAACAAACTATACCACAAAAAGTACACTATGTGTGATGACTTCTCAGGCTGCGTGGAAGGCAATGCATTGGTTAATCCTCTTCTCGCACCGATGTTGATAACATAAAGGAAGAACCCGCACATCTTAAATGGGCTTCATCTAAGACGTCTAGGTTTTCTCCGGGATTATGAGACCCATCACCACATTCCACCATCATGCTACTTGCATCTAGCGGCTACCTGCGCCTTTGACCAGGTCATCCGTCCACCGGCTTGAAGACCATCCAATACTGCAACCCATCGCCTCCAAAAGGGAGGGAAGTAATAAGGAAGTCCAGTGATTGTTAAGAGTTTTTTTAATCCGATTGCACCGCGCGTCGCGGGGAAGCCAACCACACAACACACGACACACATACGTGATTTAGAGATACTTCTCTACGAAGAAGTAGTAGTAATCAATAAGAGTAATAAAAAACAATTAAATACTATTTATGCCGTGAATGTGGCAAAAACTAACCTGAAAAAGGCTCGTCGCAGCACGGGTAGTACTCCTCATTCCTCGTCGCCGGGACCTCTAGGATATCCCACTCCACTGAGAGGTAGAACTCGCTGAGGTCAATGCCAACGTGTACCAGACTGCTGCCTGGCAACTGGTCCATATGCTTCAAATCCACCTATAATAGTTTAAATACGTAATTTGCATTTCACAAAATTAGAAGAGAGCTCCTGATTTTGTATGTATAAACTTGAGGATCTTTTAAGCCCCTCCTTATGTACCTTAAGAGATTTAAAGGACTTAAAGTCCTTTAAATCCCTTAGGGAAGAATTTGCATAAACGCTGGAACAGGTGTTTACTTATAATTAAACTTTACTTACGGCCCTTTTCTATATTCTATCTACACAGTGTTTTGGCGGTAGCTTAGCATACTGCCACGGATGTTCGCAGGAACCATCTGTTAGAGACAGTGCGCAGACAGTACATAACACTCATTGGTTTATGTAGATAAAGTCCGTCAGTAGTGACGGATACAGACAGTTGGACCAATAAATTTGCCACGGGTCCCGAAAAATACTGTCAGTAGTAACAGAGTAAACGAAGAAGAGTAGGTCAACTATGTACATATGTACCCCCTTTTTAGATTAATAAAAAATAATCTATATCTACTCTGTTACCTCGTTAAAATTTAAAGCGACAGCACAGCATAACCAAAATGATAGAGCGTCAATGTTAACTGTTTTGCTAATTTCACAAGTTTCCTAAAGTTTCAAACGCGGGTTATCATCCAAATCGACCAAATCAGACAAATTCCAATTCAATAATAATACAAGACAATAACGCAATAATCACCTGAGCTCCATTGTAAGTCCAGGAGCCAAACTTCATGAAACAAGTCTGCTCATCAAACGGGAAGTACTCGACGTTGATCTCGCAGGAGGACTTGTATATCGCTGGCGGTTTCCAGTTCACTTCTC
>LUGF01039005.1:45050-70228 GCA_001625245.1 Calycopis cecrops | reverse complement strand
ATAGGTATGTGTCATTTAAAGTCACTGTGTAGGTACATCTAATGTTAGGTACCTTAAAATAATAGATCCTTGGATTTGTTAATTTTTGATACCGATTTCATTATTATAATTAGGATAGGTCACTTTAAATTATACTTATATGAACTCATTACTAGACGTTACATAGAAATACTTTTCTAAAAAAATATCAATAAAAAGTTTAATTTTTAATTTAGATTTTTTGTTTTTTCTTTCAAACGTATATAATGTACCTAATACTTAGATCATTTACTAAATGATCTAAGACCTAATATGAGATACTATCTCATATAAGAAACCTCTAGTATCTCTTATTAGGAGACCATTTTTCTGAGACGTCATTTCTGACTTTTCTAAGATTATTTGATGTAACAAAAAAAATTGTTATACTTAATGCTAAACAGTCTTTTATAGTCAAACTACACTAAATACCGAATCGAATAACATAATTTTCATAGTTATCAGTAGAATCAGATTGCTTTTATGGCAAAAAAACAAAATGGTATCTCATAATCGGCATCCTTACCCTATATCCTTGATATCTTGTGGAAGGAAAGCCTCTTGTTTATACGTAGTTGTACCTTACATTACTATAAATTACGGAAAAATATGGGCACAATAATAATCTTGAAATGGAACCTTGATTTTTAATCGTGCAAAAGGAGACTTAAAAAATCGGTTTTATGCACTACCTCATAATACGTCCTAAATTGGAAATATGGCGAGATAGTTATGTCATCGACATCGAGATCATGTGTAAGTCATGGAATTAGCATGAATTGAGTCATCTACGATGACAGCCAAAGACAGATCCAACGTGCACAGAGACAAGCGTCAGCTGTCAGTGACCATCTTTTTTATTTAGATGGGTAAACGAGCAGCGGCCTTTTGATGACTATCGACACCCTCTGTGGGCCATCGGAAACCCACACACCGCACAAAACGCGACAGCACAGCAGTCACTTTACGAAGGTATCGTTTGAGCGAAAGGTCATCCCCATTCATCCAATTCGGCTGCAAACTGCCTTTTCCTGAACTCGTAAGTCACGAACTATCGTAGGATAGTTCTCTTTACAAGATATGACATGCCGTAACCGACCTCGTAGTTCCCATCCCAGTTGTTGTACAGCACGATGTCCGGCAGCCACAGGTGCTCCGACGGCACGTACAACATCTCCACGCCGCCGTACTCCTCCGGGTTCCACTGCAGCTTGTAGTCGAACCATTTCTGAAAGTACACGTGCAAGGTTACACTAGGATACTTTTATCTGCAAATAGCAATTTCTCATGATTACCGAAGCCCACAGACATCCGCATAGAGCAGGGATTCCAACGTTTTCTTGGCCAGGGACCACGACAACGTTTTATACGTTTAACATGACTTCATTTTATACGTTTAGGTTTCTGTCCCGTATAAATACCGGGGTAACAATTTGAAATATAGTATGCGACATTTTCAGACTATTGACAGGAACATAGACTGGAAATTTCATAAGCATCGACAGAGCCTAGGGGTTCCCGACATTTGTTTGGCCAGAGACCACTTTTATATTATTCTTGATAGCAGGGACCAAAACGTAGGCATAATAAAAATTCTCACTCACTGCACGGCAACCAACGGATACCGCCCACTAAATTTAAAATCATTGGAGGACCACATTTTGGCTTCTGGACCACTGGTTGGGAACCATTGGTGGGTATAGACGGGTATAGAGGTTAAACAGATGCGTTGCTCTACTACCTGAAGCTACTTACACACCGCACGAAACGCGACAGCACAGCTGTAAATTTACGCCGGTATCTTGCAAGGGAGAGGTACCTGGTCGTCGCCCAATTCGGCTGCATGACATCGTGGCATTACCTCTTACAAAACTTCTTCTCTCATGTGTATTTCACGTGGACCATGGAAGGGGAAGGAGGAAGGGCCGCCTCAGTTGTAAAATCTCTATGCAAATAATTATGGGCGTCGGTAGTCGTGAAAACGCCCCATGCTATAAAAAAAGATATACACATGCCCCCCTATGCTATTAAAAAAGATATAAGCTGAGAGGTAGTGCTACGCTGCATGCTTGCATGCAGCCGAATTGGGCCGGCACGACCGGGGAGGTACCTCTCGCTTACAAAAAGTGACAGCTGGACTGTCACGTTTCGTACGGTGTGTAAGTAGCCGGTGGCCAAGGGAGGTGGGAGGAGAAAGGAGGGCAGCGCATCTGTATAGCCTCTATGCCTCTATGCCTATGGGCGTCGGTAGTAGTGAAAATAGCTCTGACTACTCGTTTGCCCCCCTATACCATAATAGTAAAAAAAATCTTTGATTTACCTGCTCGACCCACAAGTTAGTCGTCATGACCTGGTTCTTCAGGTTGACCTCCATCAGCTGGGACAGCTTCAGCCCGAGCCGGACCGTGAGGATGTCGCTCACGTTCATCACGGGGCGGATGAGCCGGTTGTAGTTGCTGAGCAGGTCGTCGTACAGGCGCTTCACGTCGGGGTTCGCCTCTAGGAGCTTCACGCCTGGAAACGTCAATTTACTAAATTAAAAATACATTATTTTTATAGGTAGAGTAGAGCTCCGCGGTTTCACCCGCGTAATTTTCGATCCCGTGGGAATATCGGGATGAAAAATAGATGTTGGCCGATTCTCAGACCTACCCGATATGCACACAAAATTTCATGAGAATCGGTCGAGCCGTTTCGTAGGATTATGGTAACTAAGACTGTGACATAAGAATTTTATATAGTACCAGCTGCGCCCCGCGGTTTCACCCGTGTAACTTTCGATCCCGTGGGAATATCGGGATGACAAGATGTTGACCGATTGTCAGAACTACTCGATATGCACACAAAATTTCATGAGATTCGGTCCAGCCGTTTCGGAAGAGTTCAATCACACAGACCGTGAAACGCGAATTTTATATATTAGATGATATAGAGACTAGCTCGACGTCACTTCTTTGGACATCAAATATAAAAATTGTTAAATCATAGTAAAACATAGCCTTATTACTTTCTATTATTGAAAGAATAATTGAAATCTGCCCAGTAGTTTTTATCATACTAATCTTATTAATATTATAAATGCGAAAGTACATGTAAACAAACACAAAAACAAAAAACAAAATGTACGTTTGTTTGTTTGTTACTCCTTCACGCAAAAACTGCTAAACCGATTCTCATGAAATTTGGCACACAAATAGAGGAAACTTGGATTAACACATAGATTTTATCCCGAAAAAATGTTCCTATGGGATGCCATGGGATGATTTTCCACGGGATCGAAATTTGCGCGGGTGAATCCGCGGGGCGTAGCTTGTACTTTATATTTACACACGTGCAAAGTGACAGCTAAGTTTTTGCTTTTCGTACAATCCGTAAGTTGCCGTTTGGTCATTGGAAGGGAAAGAGAGGAGTGCTACACATGTACAAATCAATGCAGACGTGTGTAACACAGATGCAGATCTATCTTTCCACCATTCACATTTTCGGCACAAAAACTCTTTTTATCTTATCCCCTATATCCCAAATATCAAATATACGTGCCATTTTAATGGTGTATTGGTGAAAGAACAACAAACATCCACAATTATATATATGACATTTGTAGAATAAAATAATCTCTGTTCAGTATAGTATAGGAATAAAGTAAATACATACCCACGCATGTCCTGATCAAATTCACAATCAACCACAAATATCCTAGCTTCATGTTCCCTGCTTCTCGATTTAACTTGAGATGTAAAGAGACCCCAGATGTTGACAGTGATGCTGTGAGCCGCGCATGCGTAATCGATAACCGGTCCGCCCCTCGTCGGCGCAGCTCGGGCGGGTTCGGGATTTGACATAGTCAAACGAAATCACCTGATTGTAAGTCGCGTATATTGGAAATATACAGGTATATACCTGTATATCTCAAGTGATAATTGATATGACGGTTATGTCTAAACTAATTCTTAGAAAAAAATTAGGACGGTATTGCACCACCGGATTTAGTAAGAGGCAGTTTTTTTTATAGTACAGGGGGGCAAACGAGCAGTCGGAGTCATTTTCATGTCTAATTATATCCATGGCCAGCTTCTACTTACACACAGCACGAGGGTGTAAGTAGCCAGGCGACGTGCCGGGGAGGTACCTCATGCTTAAATGGCCGACGTAAAGTGACAGCTGTGCTGTCGCATTTCTTGCGGTGTGTAAGTAGCCGGTGACCCATGGGGGGAAGAGGAAAGATGGTAACGCCTCTGCATAAATTCTATGCGGATGGGCCTATGTATTCATGCACATGGGTCCGGCTGCTCGTTTGCCTTGTTATACTATAAAAAAGACGCGTAAGTGCACTGTAGGTATGTTACGAATCGTGTATTACAGCTGAGTAAGTAGTCTACTCGAATATAACAGTGTCGTATGGAGACCAAACTACGCCACCCACTGCTTACGCATAGAACGCATTCAAAAACGTTTTCTCTATCATCTCGTTTTTTCAATGGGAATGGTAATAGTAGATTGTTAACCTAGGGAGCAAAACACTATTTTTCAGGCGAGAGTGTTTTTTGAATCCAGAGCAGAGCGAAGGATTCCAGAGTAGAATCCCTAGCGTAGCGAGGGATTCTACAGTAGAATCCTGAGCACAGCGAGGGATTCAAAATACTCGAGCTTCAAAAATAGTGTTGCTCCCGAGGTGAACACTCTAGTTTTCATCGCCCTCTATGAGAAAATGAGTACTGCAACTAATCATTTTAGTAAGAGGTAGTGCCACACTGCATGCTTGCATGCAGCCGTATTGGGCCGGCACGACCGAGGAGGTACCTTTCGCTTACACGAGACTGGCGTAAAGTGACAGCTGTGCTGTCGCGTTTCGTGCGGTGTGTAAGTAGCCGGTGGCAGAGAAAGGAGGGCAGCGCATTTGTGCCGAGGCTGTCTTCTATGCAGATATCTATGGGCGTCGGTAGTCATGACAATGGCTCCGACTGCTCGTTTGCCCCCCTATACCATAAAAAAAAATCATTTTCCGCGTTTTTTTTATTTTGCCAACGAAGACATATTATTTTGCCATAAAGCCAGCGATTTGTTCATACAATGTTCGAAATGGTGTGGCTACACGGGTGTCATGGCCTCATAACATCAAGGTCACCTTGACGTTATGACTCCATGACACCCGTGTGGCCGGATAGTAATTAATTTCTTATCTGGTCATTGGGGCTTTGACACACGATTTTATCCACGTTCCAAATTCTAATCACTTTCCGTCCCTAGGGATCAAAGAGCTATTTTGCTCCCTGTTTACGAGGATCAAACTGCCTCTTTTCGAATAGATGTCATGAAAAAACAATGGCTTCTTACAGGAGTATACTGAAACATTTCTCGGTGAACACTCTCGAAGAGCGAAGATATTTGATGGACATAATGTTTGCATGTAAAGTCATACAAAACAATATTGATAGTCCCCAAACGTTAGCTCTATTTAACTTCCGTGCCCCAAACCGAATTCCACGCAAACCAATCACTCCCCTGTGCCCTCCGATTAGAACAGTCTTTCCCAAAGTGGGCAATAACGCCCCCTTGTGGGCACTAAATGCTCAGAGGGGGGCGGTAAGGGGTCAGAAACGACATAATTGTCTTTGAATATCAAGGTGTAATGACTAATAAGGGGGCGATACGAAGTAAAAGAACTATTTGTATGTGCAAACTCTCCATGTGCCAGAATGTGTAAGGCAGTGAATGAATGTTGTGACCTAATCGACATACACTCTGAACCACCGTACAAAATAAAGAATAAGTTATTAGGCTACCTACGTCAATAACCTAAATAAATATCTGCATGTAAATACACTAAAATACACACATTTTAACTAAGTAAGTAGGTATTAATAATAATAACTACTTATTGTTTTAATGCTTATTCTTGTTGTTATATAACTAATCATGTGGTGTTTACCAGTAATTGATTGATGCACTTCATATAAGCAATAATAATAATGTAACATGTAAATGTAATTGTGTAATGAGTTGTTGGTAAACCTTTTAAATAAAAAAAAATCTTGACCCCTGTCACTAAATTTCTGCTAGACACGTAAAATATCATGACCAATTTCGCTTATCTAGTGATTTCATATCATAAATAAATATTATGTAATAAATATTGAATAATGGTAGAATTTGGATTTTGCGATGTGCAGTTGATAACACATTTTATTGATGATAAATTTTATTGGTGTTATCGTTGCAATAAAGTTGGTGTTGCTGGCTACAATTGTTTACGTCATAATGTTTGAGTTTCGAATGAATTATTTACGAAGTTAATTTTTTTTCTATTTTTTTCTATTTTTTATTATTTTGTAACTTCAATAACAACATTTAATATTATAATATTAAGGACACGAAACACTTTGTTTTATTAAAAACTAAATTACAATTCATTTTCCAATATTTCGGTACGAATAATTACATCGTAAGGTGGAAAATTCTGTATACATTCCTAACATGTGGAACATTGATAATAATTCACTTTCAAATTACAAAACTAATAAGTTTAGTGATTTGAGTCACAAGAGATCAATATTAAAATTATGATTTTCAAGTGAAGAAGGGAACAAATTAAGGAACTAAAAAATGCACAGGACACTAGTTCGCTACTCATTAAACGTTAGAAATGTTATAATTAAGGATGCACTTATGTCTGCGCAAATACTTTTGCACTATAATATTATGTCTGTATGCAGAGCCTGTCTAGAGGAACAGGAACCAGCAGCTCGTGCACAGAAGCGGCAGCACACCTTACTTATGAAAAGCCAAAAAGGATATTTACACTAGGTCTTAAACATGCGAAAATTTTCACAGCTTTAAGACTTATATCTACGACTTATATCCTTCAAGCGCCATAACATACATTTTATAGAAGTAGTCACAGCAGTTTTCCAAAATGACGATGAAAATGTACTAATAAGTCATTTTGTGGCTGGCAAGTGCGGCCAGCGCCGGGTTCAAGTGGAGGTTCAGGGGAAGCTGCAGCCCCAGGCCCCGGAAGGCTTAAGGTCATTTTTGTACCCATAAACCCCTTTGCAACTCCCGTGGCCTCAAGCTTAATCCGGCGCTGAGTGCGTTCAACATTGCAATCGGTGTTTTGTTTTTTGCCGACCTTACTTGCATGCAGTGAAATTTAATAGAAGCTTCATCAGATTGCTATAGGTGCTAGTGGTGTGATGAGACAGGTTTGGGGTAGAAATGGGAACACGCTCCCACTCTACCGCAGACACATCTAGGGTTCCCACCTTTTTCTCTAGCAAATAAAGTACATAGGCTACAAATGGTAAGAAAATATAGTACATGATTTTTAAATAAAGTAGGTACTCACATTTTGTTTTAACCTTACTAACAAAATGAAGGTGGGAGAAGAAAGGAGGGTAGCGCATCTGTATAACCCATATCTCTACAAGCGTTGGTAAAATTCGTTTCATTTACACCTTCTTCATATTTTCCATCAATGTGATGGCATAATATTAATATTCTTTTATTTTTGATCATTTTCTTTTAGCTCTTGTAATATTTTAGCAATCGTAAGTGAAAACTTATAAATGATGAATTGTTTTTTTTTTGTATATAGATTTAACTTTAGCATTGTCTTTAAGCTTTTGTAATATTTTAGCAATCGTAAGTGAAAACTTATAAATGATGATTTGTTTTTTTGTATATAGATTTAACTTTAGCATTGTTTTTAAGCTTTTGTAATATTTTAGCAATCGTAAATGAAAACTTATAAATGGTGAATTGTTTTTTGTATACAGATTTAACTTAAGCATTGTGTCACTGTTTGTTTTCCAAATAAAGTAAAATAAAATGATGGATGGATGAATGATGGAGGCAGCATTGTAAAAGTTATCAATTAATTGTAAAAAACTATAATAATAAGTAAAAATACCATTTTCCAATAAAGGTGACATTCCAAAATGAGAAAGATTTATTCAAAATTGTTTTGTTCGTCAGCTTCCGGTTGAAAGATAAGTTAAGAAGAGTCAGAAAAAAATGTATTTAAACTTATTTATTTGCAAACATCGCAGTACATAATAAAGTGTAAATGACTGTGTTTAGCTAGTAGCTACATAAAACAGTCACATAAACAAATATAAACAATTAAATTCTATACTACTAATAATGGGTCCTAAATAATAATATTAAAATAATATTAACCATTATTACTTATCAGATCACCACGCTGCATACATTAAGAACCACTTATTGAAATTATCAATATATTGTGTTTCAAAATTTCACAAATACATCACTTTTCTTCTTTATGTGTGTCATCTTCGAACTTCCTTCCTAAGGCCTTTTGGATTTCAATGTACGATTTATTGTTAGTTTCAGGTAAAAACAAAACAATTAAAGTGATTACTAGAACATTCGTCACGCTGTATATCCAGTACGTCGTGGAAGGGCCCACAGTGGAAGCGAGGATTGGAAAATACTTGATTGTCAAAAATGCGAGCGCCGACGTTCCCGTTAGGGCACCGGAAACTCCAAAAGCTCTTGCTGAGTCAGTGAACAGTTCGCCAATAATCAGCCACATCAAAGAACCAATACCTGTGAAAAAAATCAATTTAGTCTTATTTTATATTTTTAACAAATGTTATGTATTAAAGTTTTAGTAATATAGAAATAGAACTATTTATTACATACATAGATCTCAAGACCTAGCCGGGATTCGAACTCCCGACCCCTGGCGAAACATGTTCGAGCCAGTCAACTTAGCTCATGTTATCACTGCGCCAGTTGTAGGTATTAAATACACATTTATAATATTATGTATTCTCACCAGCGTTTAATTTTTAATAAATTCATATAAACTTCAACACCCTATTTCACCCCCTTAGGGGTTTAATTTCTAAAAATCTTTCTTTTCATTCATTTATGCCGATGCCTACAGCATAACATCTATCTGCATACCAAATTTCAGCCCGATCCGTCCAGTGGTTAGGGCTGTGCGTTGATATATGACTATGTCACTTTGAATTTTATATATAAAGATGCCTCTATGTACATGAGAACTTTTGTGTATTCATTTAATACACAAAAAAAGTGTGTGTTTTAGACCACACAACTGAAGTAAAACTTAATTATTAATTTTCATGACCGTAGTTTCTATGACATAACATGTCTTATGACATTTATTTTTTAAATACAAAAAAGTTTCACTTAAATCGAATTTGAATTTTGAATTTCAATGACAACTCCCATTGGCCTCGCCCGATGTGTGATTTTTGTAACGCTCTCACCAGCTTACTGCCCAAGTCAAGCGCGCGTATAGAAGTTTTACTTCAACAGTTCCTATGTACATCGGGACAATTTCCAGTTTTTGACCTTATCCAGTTTCTTCATACTAATTTTATTATTGAACCCAGCTGCTTTTGTCAGATGATAATACTTTGCGAATTTTATGCAATCCGTATATATTGTCAACGAAAGGAAACGACAACACGTCACACTAAGGGTCAATTCATACCAAAAGCGCGGCGAAGCGCAGCGAAGCGAGGCGCAGCTTATGTGTCATATGAATTTTAACTTTATAATAATTACTATAATACTTATTACAGCATGAGAAACTCGAAAGAGACGGATTCGCGGATTCCCGCAACTAGTACAACAGTAATGAAAATATAGTTTAAATTTATATGACACTGAAAGTGCGCTCCGCTTCGCTGCGCTTCGCCGCGCTTTTGATGTGAATCGACACTAACAGATTTTATCTCGGTTTATTTAATTATTTTACAAGCCTGACTTTTAGAAGCTTTACAGAAACCATGGTCACGGTTGGTAAAACAATTAAATAAACAGTGATAAAATTCGTTAAAGTTGTTTTATTGTAATGCGTAATATTCGTAAACTTAAGCCATCATTAGTGTTTTATGAGTTTGAATTTTTTTATTACAATAACTCACCAGATATGTACGCAGTTACCGTAACAATTAGACAAATTAACGGCTGGTAGTTCATAAATCCGGTGATAACATAATCTTCTGGTTCGGATATTTTGAAAAACGCCCCTAATCCAGTCTACAAAATTTTATGATAATATTATGATAAAGATATTTTTGCCATGTGATATCCAAGTTTAATCAATTTGATTGATTGAAAGCAATATCAGATAATTAACATATATTTTTATGAGCTCAGACACGTGTGGTTAATTATACAATCACTAGGTTTTACCCGGGCCTTCGGTTGCTTCCATATATTTTTTAATATCAAGTATCCTAAGTTGTTTCTAATCAATTCTAATTAAGAATGAGGTATCGCAAAAATTCTTCTAATTTCAAAGAAATTCTATGCGCCTCGGTAGTCATTAAAATTAAGACTGATTGTTTACCTCCGTAACTAAAAAAACTTATAACATAGTCAAAACAGAACAAATGTGTTTTTAATAATAAAATAATATTCATATTTACCATTCCCATACACATCGAACTAAGTGATACAACCAGTATAGTCTTTCTATTTACTCGACTAGAGATCACAACATGCATAAAGAGACTTGCTGTCACTTGTATTAGTCCAATAATAAGAGAGGAGATTTCAGATCGTAAATTAGTATCTGTAGATATCAATATTGTTTGTAAGTAAAACGTCACTACGTTGAATCCACTGAGTTGTGCCCCAAAAGTTAATAACAAAGCCAAAAGAAGTGATTTTCTAAATATTCTATCTCTTATAATTGTCATTTTACTAATTTTGCTCTTTGGTTCGTAACTCAACGACGTGTATTCCTCAATTTCTTCGGTTGCTTTTGTAAAGCTTCCACGTAAGGGAATAAGAACTTTCAAAGCTTCTTCTTTACGACCTGCAAATTAACAAAAGAAATTAGATAACAATAAATCCAAAAAAAACAGTATTGCATTATATTATCTAATAGAATCCAAATACATTACCTTTTGAATATAAAAATGAGGGTGTCTCAGGCAAAAATATAATAATAGGTATCAGAGTTGATGCGATTATGCACGTAAATAGTATACTGAATGTTCGGTACGAAACAAATGGTCCAATAGAATATGACATTAATTCTCCCAGACTTGAGAAAACCTGAACTAGAGTTCCTAAAATACTACGATGCTCTTTCTGAAAGTAATAGTAAAATTAATGTCAAAGAGTTTTCAGGGATAAAAATTGCTCATAATATGTACTTCTATTTAAATATACTCACTCTTATCAATTCTGCAGAATATACGGGTACAATGATGAAGGTGAAACAGTCCATGGTACTAATTATTGCTCTGCCAAGAATCAGCATCCAGACCTCAGTGGCGAATATAAAAATCAGACTCGCTATCAATTTCGGCACGTAGAGCATTAGAATACAATTTCTTCTGCCAAAAACATCAACCACCATCGAAACGAGCCAACATGCTAAAATAAAAAGGAAATTATATTAATTTGTGAAATACAAGTAAAACCCGAAGAGAAAGACTTACAAATGTAGGAAAGGCACCTTACAAACGCACATTTCTCCAAATATCAAAAGCAAAGATCAAATAGGACTATATAAAAATTAGCCTTATTGCTGAAAATTGTAAAACATTCAAACCATGCTTTATGTCTAAATTTATAATTTTTTGAAGTTGCGACAATATTCACAGCAGTATTCAAATAAAATGAAACTGTTTTCTTCGATAAATGCGATTGCTTCTTCATTAATACTTCATTAAATTTTTAACAATATGGCATAGGAAGTTCCGTTTATTGTCTGGTTTTTTCTAAATCTTCAAAAATAACCCCATGAATGCCCCAAAAGACTATTGCCGTCGCTATATCACACGAGTAGACAGTTTTTAGTATGTACAGTGTTCGTTCACCAGTAAAAGTCCACTACTTTCATTTCTGTCATATAATGGTGGAACGAAGATTAAAGAATAGCTGCGTATTAACAAAAAAAACTGTATAGTTAAGAATATAAAGAAAGATTCATTTATTTGTGATACATACTACAAAAGTAACAATTTTATGGTTTCGTAAATGGTAATGTCTACAGAGGTATCCTGAATCAGTTCAATTCAGCATCATTGTCTTCGTCTACAACGCAAGACCTCTGAGAAATGTCGCTCTCTAAAATCAATTAATGACAGCAGGCAGTCACAAACCTGATTCAAATTCATCGCAAAGTTATAATCTCCTCTCTACCCAGGCCGGGCAGTCAACGGTCGAGTGTTTTGCCGTGTCCTGTCGAGTGACTTTCATTTTCTTCCCTCTAGGAGTCTAAGCATGCATCAACAGATAGATCCGAAAGTTTGATCTCGGTAAAAATACACGATAATGGTTAATTGTAAATATTAATACTTACTAAATGTAGCAATTAGAAACCCCCCTGCCACTATCCAGGACCCTTCATCTTCGGTTATAGGTCTTGACAGCGGTGTTTGGTTTGGATCATTTAATTTGACCAAGACTGGTGATGGCCATGCGAGACTCATTCCAGACGTAAAAACACATAAGTTTGCTGAAATTAAATATAAAGTAAGTAGTAAAAATATCATCCAATATCACATAATGATTTTATAGTATGTATGAAGGATATATTTATTGAGTTTAGAGTTTTTATTAGTATCAAGGGAATGATATTCTCTTTTATTTTACCAAGCTGTGTCCCGATATTACTTGATGACACTGGTTTTTTCCTTAGTTTTTTTGATGTTGTATATTTTCAGGGCTATGAAATCAAACTGTAAGGTTGCCAGCATCTTTATTATTTTAAATAATATGCAGTAATATCATTTATCATTACAACTTAAAAATCAGAAGGAGTCCTATGACCAGCAGTATACGACTTCAATAATGATGATGATGATTATTTACCTACCTATCAATATTCTTGAATCAATGGCTATAAATACAACGCATTGTAAACTCTAGCAGCAGTCTACCATCATGTGTAGGTCTCAAGTTCCCTGATTCACAAGGATATTACTAGGTCAGACTTAAGAAGATAAATTGACTTTATGAAATAGGTAATTTCTCTCTTGAGCAGCTCAAATTTAGTTATAATATCTCGAAATGTGTTGCACATTCAAGATTTTGCAATGCTATGCACTCAATAAGCTATTCTTAGCTATCATATTGTATTTTGCCTATTTATATACTGCCTAAATTGCAATGCAGGATTCCCTTTATTTTCACAAAGCAGATTTAATAGGCGTCATAGTGGTCGTCACAAAATTATTAGATTGACGAATTTAAGTGGATACTTTTTCCACTGAAACTATACTCGTAGAAATGACTTATTTCTGGCATTCAAGTACTGATAACATAATTTATGACTTACTACTGCTATATCTATTATTAATTATACAATATTTGTACAATTTTTATAAATACGCTATTTTTTCAAAGGTCGGTCAGAATTTTTAAATTTGTGTTCTTTTGTGAACGTATATTTTGTGAATTTTGTGAATGATTTTTTTTTGTTAACCTGCAATATTAAAAACACTACAATACTACATTTATCGTATAACTTACCGACAACAATCACTGCATACTGCCGTAGGAGAACAGAAGGCATCGCGAACTTAAAATTTATAAATTATTTAATAACAATAAAAATAGGTACCTATATAAAAAAAAAGCTGCTTAAATATAACACAACATGGTCACATACAAGTAAATAAACAAATATCCACTGCACTAACTAAAGATGTTATAAAACATTTTGTGGACTTGTAAGGTGGATGAAGAAACGACAATGAAATTCCGAGACCTTTCCCAAGGATAATAATTAGTCAATTATCTATATTGTGGTTACTACCATATCTGTAACTAGGACCACTATTATAATGATATATATGATGAATATACATCACATAACACGAACACGTTGGGGATCAATGAGCAATTTACGTCCTTCTAGATGCTACGTGAGTTACAATTATTTTCGAATTATGAATGTTATCTCCTAAGATATGAATAAATACACTTATGTAATAATGAGATATGGATAAATACATTTATATAATAATGTTGACATCTATCTATACATATACTAAAACATATACTAAAAAAGTCGTGTGTCTGTACATCGAATAGGTATATTTAGGAGAAACTAATTGGTGGCGATGTTAAAATATTATTAGAACACTTTTCAATGTGTTTTTTGTGACTGTTTGTCTGTTTGTCCGGGCTAATCTCCGAAACTACTGGACGGATTCGAATCACACATCAAACTTTTTGTGGTTCTTTTTGTGCGGTAAAATCGCTTATTCCTACGGGCAATCGGAATTTCGGCACACTGCAAGCCAACAATAACAAATCATTTTGATTATAATATTATTACGCTACTCGAACGAAGTCGCGAGCACCAGCTTGTAGGTAATATACAGTATGATTGTTTGAAGTTAAACGGGTTACGAATATGCCGTGCGCATTACTTTAGAAGTAGCGGGTTTAAATCCCAATAGGGTTGAATAAATGTTAAATGTATATTGGCTGTCTCATCGTCTAGTGGTCATGTCCACCATAGTCGTGAGGTCCCAGGTTTGAATCCCAGGTCGGACCAAAAAAAGTCCAGTAACAGGATGTTGTCGGTGTTATAAACAAGGTTGATAAGACCCAGAGGCATTAAATAAAACCACATATTTAGTGTATCATTTTCAGGCTACACAACAAAAATCAGATCAAAAGTAGTAGTGTAGTCACAGGATTTTTTAGTTTTCTATCACTTCGTACACACTGTATCGTCAGAGGGTGCCGCTCGCTGTAAGCGTCACTTCAAAGGATGCTTACATCTCCCCCCTCCGGAATGCTACAACTCAGGGGCTTTTATATATAGGTTTAATTTATCAATATTTATAATTCTGCTGTCGGCATCTCGACTTGAAATATACTACTGTAGGTTGTAATGTAACAGGTTCCCATCTAAGTTGGTGACATTTTAGCTATAGGGTTCTCCCTCTTAATCAGCAGACGGCGGCGTGGATTAGGACAACTGGCGGGTCCAATTCGGACAAGTTGGTGTTGTGCTCTGTTGGAGTACTGGGCCAGGGATCAGGATGGGAACCTGACACGGTTCCGACGTTGTGATTGGGACTGTTTATAGACTGACAGACAGTCCCCAAGGAGGACAAGTCTGGCCTTGTCTGCGAAGCCAGCATGTCACTGGTGAAGTCCTGTTGCTTCCATATCCAGGACCCTTCATGGTTAGCGGCTGAAAGTACACGCTGGGGTATAGTCGGTATTGCACTATGTACCAAGTCCGACATAGGTCTAGGGGTCACCCGGGCACCTAAGTATCATACGAGTTCGTAAATGTATTCCCCTGCGTCAACAAAAAAAGGGTAAAGTGACGTAAAGTAAAGGTTCAACAATTCGGCCATATAACATTATAATTTACCATGAGAACATAATAAAATACATAATAAAGTAAGTGATTATATGTTTAGCTAGTAGCTACAATAACAAACAAATATTAACAATTACATTTTATACATTATTGTATAAAACTAGTATAGGACTAATAACTTAACAAATAATATAAAATAATATTAAAATAGGGAATATGCGCATGATTCAAATTATGATAAATTTTTTTATATGTAAAGTTTTTTCCTGTAGATGTGCGTACGTATTAATATTTTTTTGTATAATGTTGTTTTCAATCAGAAAATAATTATTGAAAAGTGCAAAAATTGTGCGGGAAAATTGAACTAGGTGAAACGCACGCCATTGGTCGGCATGAATTGTGACGTCAAATATCATAATAATGCGATTGTCAGAGAGCGTTGGAGCATTGCCATTGGTGGTTGTTATGATGCGTGACGTCATGTCAGCGCGGCAAAATGGCGATCGTTTAAAAAGCTGTCATCGGCTTACTAATATGAAACATTTTTTTTGAGCTTAATATTGTTTGTTCAGCGCTGGTATTTTTTTACATTAATGTAATTATGTAAATTATCATTTAAAAATGTACAAAAATACATGCATATTCCCTATTCCTTATCAGATCTCCAAGACACGTAGGTATATATTTTAGAACTACTATTTTAAATCATTGTTTATTATAGCTGTGTGTGACACAGGACACTTTATTGTACAGTTTATTGTTTTTCAAAATTTCACATACACATCAGTTCTCTTCTTTACGTGTGTCGTCTTCAAACTTCCTGCCTAAGGCCTTTTGGATTTCAATGTACGATTTATTGTTAGTTTCAAGTAAAAACAAAACAATTAAAGTGATTACTAGAACATTCGTCACGCTGTATATCCAGTATGTCGTGGGAGGGCCCAAAGTGGAAGCCAAGATTGGAAAATATTTGACTGTTAAAAATCCAAGCGCTGACGTTCCTGTTAGGGCAGCGGAAACTCCAAAAGCTCTTGCTGAGTCAGTGAACAATTCGCCAACAATAAGCCACATTAAAGAACCAATACCTGTGAAAAAAACAAATATGATATTTAGAACTAGATATCGGAAATATATTTAATATATTTTTTTAATTTTATATATTTAAGATTTTTATTATAGAAATACATATAACATACATATAGATCCCATGACATATCCGGGATTTGAACTGAAGAACCATACACCGCTATCCAAGCGATGTCACCACTGCGCTATCTTGTAGTCAGAAAATACACATTTATAATGTGTTTTTAGCAAATAGGAATATCTCTTAGGTAGAAGTGCCTAAACATACACGGCTTTTTAAAGTTTTTATGTATTATTTGATTACGAACTGTATATTTTGCTACATACTTATGTGTGTAAATTTCTATCCCCTGCTAAAGGAGGGCAACGCATCTGCATAACCTCTATGCTAATGTCTATGGGTGTGAGTCATAAAAATTACTCCGATTGCTAACTAGCAACTTGCCTCCTATATTAAAACAGTGTGTTCTTTAGACCACACAATTGAAGTAAGTAATTATTGGTTTAATACACAAATTCATTACTGTAGTTACAATGGCATAACATTTCAAAAAAAAAATTGACAGAACAGTGGCGTTTTGATTTTGAATTTTTTTGAGAATATTAAATTTCTATTTGTTATTATTTTTTTATTACAATAACTCACCAGATATGTACGCAAACACCGTGACAATTAGACAAATTAACGGCAGGTAGTTCATAAATCCGGTGATAACATAATCTTCTGGTTCGGAGATCTTAAAAAACGCCCCTAATCCAGTCTACAAAATTTTATGATAATAATTATTATGATAAAGATATTTTTCACCGTGTGATATTGAGTTTAATCAATTTGACTGATTAAAAACAATATCAGATACTTTAATATATTATACTTTTATGAGCTAAGACACATGGTTATTTATACAATCAATAGATTTTACCCGCAACTTCGATTGCTGCCGTATTTTTTTAATAATAAATATGTCGCTTAACTGCAAACTCTGATAAATCCACTAAACTTGTTTTCGAGATATTCAATGAAAACCAATTTACACAAATTTATTATGTTTACTAAATACATTTTTTTGTTGATGTTTTAATCGGTGAGCTAATAATGAAATAAATAGCCTATCATTAAAATTCAATGAAAGAATGAATACTTTTCCTTAATAATTAAGATAAAATTATCATTTATCTGGATTTGGTAAAATTCAACGTATTTCTTCCTGCTGATTTTCATAATTATTAAGCTTGTGGGCCTCATTTGGCAAAACAATTCAAACAGAATTATCAATTAAGACTCGTTAATTACTTAGTGATTTAAAAAATAAACGAAGATCAACACAGTGCAAAAATTTTATGTCAACTGAACGCCTCAACCTTATGTCAACCGAATCTAGTAAAAATTCAGACCGCTTATTGGCTCAGATGGATTTATCGCTATTTGATAAAAAGGACCATAGTGATTTACCTGATATTGCTGAAACATTTTAGTTTAACAGCTTTTCATTTAAAAAAATGCTGATTTATCTGATTCTGTGAAAAATAGTTGAAGAGCATTCTGTCTCTGCCTTTTGGTACTAATATCTCGAAAATTTTCAAAAATGGATTTATCAGAGTTTGAAGTTATCTAAAGCCCTTTCTAATACCTCTAAAAGTATGAGTATGTTTCATGATAATCGGTAGGTTTGGCGTGAAATCGTAACAAAGCAACTTAAATTCACATTTACAATATTAGCAGGGATTTAATATGAAAACCTATAATCGGTTTAGTGTGGTGTAGTTTCAGACCTCCGTCGACGCATGAGTAAGTCAAAGACACTGAATGTATGCAGCTTCTGAAGCATCAATTTATATTGATAGGTTTCTCTATATCATTAGGTAGGAACTATGACAAATGGCATCAGCTTTCATGGATTTATTGCCAGCTCTAACAAGAATGATTGATATAATTGAACAGACATACTACTACAAAATAAGAGTTATGCTTCGTGAGATTCAGAGGAAGGATGGAAAGAGGGTAACAGATCTTCATTGTATTCTTAGGATGTTCATATAGACTAGAATTATTTTGTCGACATCCGTGGACAATATAGTACATCAACATCAGTTGGAAACTTTAGTGTATCACAGCTATCCTACTTCTACTATGATAGATGAGTTCGCAACTATTTATAACATGATTGAATGTCTATCTGCCTTGGTAGTCATCAAAATTCTGACTCCTTGCCCTTTAAACAAAAAATTATAATATAGGTAAAACAGAACAAATGTGTTTTTAATAATAAAATAATATTCATATTTACCATTCCCATACACATCAAACTAAGTGAAACGGCCAGTATGGTCTTTCTATTTAGTCGACTAGAGATCACAACATGCATAAACAGACTCGATACCACTTGTATTACTCCAATAATAAGAGACGCGATTTCAGATCTTAAATTAGTATCTGTTGATATCAATATTGTTTGTAAGTAAAACGTCACTACGTTAAATCCACTGAGTTGTGATCCAAAGGTTAATATCAAAGCCAGAATAAGTGATTTTCTAAATATTCTATCCCTTATAATTGTCATTTTACTAATTTTGCTCTTTGGTTCGTAACTCAAAGCCTTATATTCTTCAATTTCTTCGGTGGCTTTTGTAAAACTTCCACGTAAAGGAACAAGAACTTTCAAAGCTTCTTCTTTACGACCTGTAAATTATCAAAAGAAATTAGGTAACAAAAAATCCAAAAAAGATAAATATTGCTGATATTCTCTAATAGACTTCAGATAAATTACCTTTTGAATATAAAAATGAGGGTGTCTCAGGCAAAAATATAATAATAGGTAACATAGTTAATGCTATTACGCACGTAAATAGTATACTGAATGTTCGGTACGAAACAAATGGTCCAATAGAATATGACATTAACTCTCCCAGACTTGAGAAAACCTGAATTAGAGTTCCTAAAATACTACGATGCTCTTTCTGAAAATAATATTAAAATTAATGTCAAAGCGTTTTCAGGAATAAAAAATATTCATAATATGTACTTCTATTTAAATATACTCACTCTTATCAATTCTGTGGAATATACGGGTACAACGATGAAGGTAAAACAGTCCATAGTAGTAATTATTGCTCTGCCAAGAATCAGCATCCAGACCTCAGTGGCGAATATAAAAATCAGACTCGCTATCAATTTCGGCACGTAGAGCATTAGAATACAATTTCTTCTGCCAAACACATCAACCACCATGGCAAAGAGGCAACTCGCTAAAATAAAAACAAAATTAGATTATAGCAGTAAAATTCAATGTTGCGCTTATTGTTTTGTTCCTCGCCAAATCTACAAAAATAACCTCATGTGCTCCCAAAAGACTTTACCACACGAACGAGTTTTTGGTGTGTACGGTGCACATTCGCCAGTAGAAGTCCACTGCCTTTATTGGTGGCACAAAGATTTATGAACAGCGGCGTACTAACAAAAAATCAGTAGAATTAGGGACATACATCTTCATAAATGCTCTGAAGTTGTCACGATTTGTCGCTTTTAGTCGATTGTCGTTGAAAGTCACACCCATCTAGCAGAGACCTTTTCAATTTCATAATATTGTGCAAACTAGTTCACTTGAGATGTGCAAAGCATTAGTTTTCATGTAACTTCAATGAACTGCCACCCACAACAATATCATGGATTTTGTTAATAGCAATGTCACTGTGGTATCTTTAATGGACCTAAAGTTCAGCATCATTGGCTTCATCTACAACCTCTAGAATATTTCTCCCTCTACAATCAAATTAATGACAGCGGACATTCGGCCTTTGATCTACCGAGGCCGAGCAGTCAACGGTCGAGAGCTTAGCCGTGTACATCGTGTGATCGCCATTCATTTTCTTCTCTCTAGGCTAATTATTCATCATACGTCAGATAGAACAGAAAAATAATTCGATCTCGTCACTAATGGTTAGTTTTAAATATTATGCTTACTAAATGTAGCAATTAGGAATCCCACTGCCACAATCCAGGACCCTTCTTCTGCTGTTATAAGTCTCGACAGCGGTGTTTGATCTGGATCATTTAATTTGACCAAGACGGGTGATGGCCATGCGAAACTGATTCCAGACGCAAAAATACTTAAGTTTGCTGAAAATAAATAAAAAGTAAGTAGTAAAAATATAATTTAATCATTTACAGCATTTATGGAGAGACATGTCTATCATAAACTAGTTGAGTTTGAGTTTTTATTACTTTCGAGGGAATGCTATTCTCTTTTATTTTGTTTACAAAGCTGCTTCTCGATATTACTTGAAAACACTGGTTATTTTGTTTTTTTATTGTTACCTAATATTTTTCATGGCTATGAAATAAAACTGTGAAACTTCCAGCATCTTTATTATTTTAAATATGTAGTTTAATCTTTTTGATTACATCATAAAAATTAATAACAAAATATTCACCTGTGGCGCTCTATGGAAGTTTATGTTCAGCAGTGAATGTCTTTCGGCTGATGATGACAACGATTATTTACCTACCTATACATTTTCTTGAATCAAAGACTCTAAATATAATATTTTGTTGCAATCTTTAGCAGTAGTCTATCGTCATGTGTTACATCATTCCTGATTCATAATCCGCCGACTCGCTCTGGATGCGTCCATGGAGGAGGGGTCGCGGGATGAGAGGTGTCTCGGTGTGTCGTTGCCGTGCACCCTGTCTCCCGCGACCGCACGGGGGCGCACCGTCAGATGCGTTGGCGGTGGAGCCGCAGAGGAAGAGGAGATGCGGTATGTCGTTGCCGTCTTCCCTGACCTCTGCGGCAGTTTGATTGTTGGTCCATCGCCCTGTGGATGGAACCAGCCAATATCGGACATCATCCACCCGTCCCTCTCAATTAGCAGATGGCGCGGGCGGCGTGGACTGGGACCACCGGCGTGGTGTGCTCCGTTCGAGCATTAGAACCAGGGGTGTGGATGGGAACCTGACCACATTGTACGGTTCCAACGTTGGAATAGGGATTATTCAAAGGCAGTTGGATAGTGCCCAAGGGAGGTCTGGCCTTTTCACCGAGACCAGCCTGTCGCTGGAGGGGCCCTGTTGCTTGTAGATCCGGGGTACTCCAATTATTACGACTGAAGGAAAACAAGGATTTAACCGGTAGGGGCAACCCAGTTGCTGAGCCCGGGCTTGTGGGTAGCGTACGTAAAGATATTCCCCTACGTTAAAAAAAAAGTTTTAACCAATGGTTTGGTGTATTGGTATATAAGTGGCGAAACTCTAGATCTAGTGAATTCTACAATTTTCTTAGGAATAACACTAGACTCTTAACTACAGCGGGTCCCCATATTACCAAGCTTGCGAATAGACTTAGTTCGGCAGCATTCACAGTTATAGAAATAAGACAAATGTCGGATGAACATACTGCTCAATTAGATTATTTTAGCTTCTTCCACAGGATTATGTGTGATCAGATGGCATACTGTTGTAAGGAAACCCTGCCGACATAAAAACTATATTCGTGCTGCAGAAGGGATTAGGGAGCTATTCGTCCAATATAAACTAACCTCTACTACAGTCTTTCCCAAAGTGGGCGATAACGCCCCCTTGTGGGCACTAGATGCTCAGAGGGGGGCGGCAAGGGGCCAGAAACGACATAATTGTCTTTGAATATCAAGGTGTAATAACTAATAAGGGGGCGATACGAAGTAACTCATTTTCAAAGTGGGCGTTAGACGAAAAAGTTTGGGAACCTATGCTCTACTATATCACTTAGAGATAAATTTAACGAAATCGGTATACTGATTATTCATTCTCAATACATTTTAGATAATGTCTTGTATGTACGAAAATTGATAAACATGATAGGAATATGAGAAACGGGTACAAACTAGATGTAGCACTTTTCTTTTTTTTCTATTAGACTATAATCGTAAATTTATGACTCATCTCTGGTATTCAAATACTGATAAGTGATAACATAATTTATTACTTACTTCTACAATATTTATTACTGATAGCATAATTATTATGCTTACTATTTTTATAGATACGCTATATTTTAAAATGTCGGTAAGAATTTTTAAATTATGTTTTTTATATGGGTAGGTACTACGTTTATATAGTATTATTTTCAAAGTAAAATTCCGGCGTAATGATCTATAATAAGCCCCAATATATTTAGATAATATTTCAATGAATTTAATCAATAATAAATATAAAATATAAGAATACGTAGTTTATGGTGTTATAAATATACTAGCTTCCGCCCGCGGCTTCGCCTGCGTGGATTTCGGACTTCAAAAATTATTCAAATTTTTTAACTTATTATGATATTCTGATATGAAAGCTACATTACTGTAAAGTTTCATGAATATCCGTTCAGTAGTTTTTGTGTGAAAGAGTATCAAACATCCTTACAAACTTTCGCATTTACAATATTAGGTAGTAGGATACAGGGCTATTTTTAAAACAGCAGTTAAGATAGCTAGCATCTTTAACAACAATATTTGTTCTACGGCTTTTACGTAACTCAAGAAATTAATTTTAAATTACTTTTAAGTTACTGTGGTGACATTTTAACACATATTTATATAATGTTTTGATATACATATTGTAACATTGTATGTTTTGTTTATTTTTATGAATGAATGAATAATAATAATGAGTGAATAATGAATATTAATTATCCATCTGAATTACAATATAATTTAGATATTTACAGTGTATCTTGATATAACACTTACCGACAACAATCACTGCATACTGCCGTAGGAGAGGAGACATCGCGAACTTCATATTTATAAATTTTGTAATAACAATATAAATATACTCGTACAACAAACCAACTGTTCAAATATAACCCAACATGGTCACATACAAGTAAATAAACTCACAGATATACACAGCACTAACTAAACATATTATAAAACATTTTGTAGGCTTGTAAGATGGATGAGGAAACAATACTGAAATTCCGATACCTGTTTTTTTCTAAAGATAATAACTTGTCAAACAGATATTTATATCAATAGAGTTATCTTTTCTATCGCGGTTATCTTAATATCTGTAACTAGGGTCACTATTTTAATGATACAATAACACATAATAACACGTACAAGTTAGGGATCAACGCAATTTACTTTGTTTCAGGCGCTACGTGAGTTGTAATTAATTTAGGATTTCATTATCAATGTTATCATAAAGGATTACCAATACGGTAGCTCATAAGAAATCTATATACTGGGTGGTCCAAACGGTGACGTCCAAAAATTTTTTTTGGATTGCTGACATCTGGATGTACTCGGAAATACCCCATATATGTCAAGCGATTTTTTGTAGTTTACGAGATATGATTTTTTTTTCATAATATTTTAAAATTTCCGATCTAACTATTAAAATATTTTTTTTCTTTGTGAATTAGAATCATTTTTGTTATTTTTTTTGTGTCTTAGTCCTTATTAATTGTACTTTCACGTGTAAAATAACTAGCTTCCTACTATTGATAAAAGATATTAAAAATTTTGATGAAAAATAAATAATTTGCGTTTGAGCGAGTCGCAGTTCAATTTTTAAATATTAATAAAAAAAAATAAAAAAGTTTCATGAATTCTAACTAATTTTAAAAACTTCCTAAGACCTTCAGCTTTGATTATAATACATAGTAAGTTGTACTTGATAGGCCTATTTTAGCCGTAAACTGCCTTTAAATGTACAGGGGCGTAAAATGTCCTAAATTAATTAATTCTTTTACAAGCACCTATTGGTTATTTCTAAGGTAAATTAGGTTGGCTATGTGTCATTAATTATTGTGATACATTAATAATTAATAAAACAAAACAGTTATGATTGATTTTTATTCATAGTAAATTTTCAAAGTGTCTTCCTTCCGCTTCAATACATAATCTACAACGTCTTAAAAAATTCTGTTTCAGTCTCCTAAGACTACTAGTATGTTGTCTACTTTTTGTTGCGGCCTGCCTTAGTTTTTCACGCAGCTCTGCTTCCGTGTTTATTTCGTGTGTGTAAACCATCTCTTTATAAAATCCCCAGAGAAAAAAGTCGATGGGATTGAGATCTGGTGAACGCGCAGGCCAAACAATTTAGACCATTTGTTGGAGGATGTAGACTTACAAACTAGAAGAAGAATGATTTTCCAAAATGATGGGGCTCCTTGCCACTACACAATAACGGTACGAGGGTACCTAGATCAACGATTCCCCAGAAGGTGGATTGGGCGTGGCGGGCCAATTCCTTGGCCTGCGCGTTGTTGTCTATACATATTATAATAAAACAGTAAAATTCATGTGTCTGTACATTGAATATATTTACGAAAAATTTATTTGGGGCCATGTTAATAGTTGAACCGGTCTCAATGCTTTTCAATTTTGCATGCCTTAAGCGCGAGCGTAGGTATGCTCTACTCTCGCCTAAAAATCAAAAACTGGGTTCGGTCAGAGTTTTATTTTAAATAAATAATAATATAGTGCTTAAAGTAGGTTGGCCTTCATACCACAATAAAAGAAAACATCAATGGTCATTTTTTCTAAACAATAAACAGCAATCCAACCCACAATTTAGATAAAAATATTAATTTTTCAGAAAAAATTCTATGAAAAACATATAACATTCTCTCTGTAATCTCCATAACTTTTGAAAAACATAACTAATCGATTTAAATTTTATTTCAATAGGTCCGTAAATCTATTGTGACGAACTGATTAGAAAACCATAACTCAATTATTATTCGTTTTATTGTAAAAAATCAAATGAATTGAAACTAAAAAATTTACATCT
>LUGF01039005.1:27088-43811 GCA_001625245.1 Calycopis cecrops | reverse complement strand
TTAAAACACTCGTTAGGTACTATTTTGAAACTCGCTAAAGCTCGTTTCAAAAAGTCAAACTCGTGTTTTAATACCCTTCTTTATATGACAGTTGCATAAACTACTATTATAGATACACTATATTTTCAAATGTCGGTAAGAATTTTTAAATTATGTTTTTTTGTTGAAAAAACGAATATTTTTTTTATATGGGTACTACGTGTATATCGTATTATCTTCAAAGCAAAATTCCGGCGTAATGATCTATAATAAGACTCAATATATTAAGATAATATTTCAATGAATTTATTCAATAATAAATATAAAATATAAGAATACGTAGTTTATGGAGTTATAAATATACTAGCTTCCGTCCGCAGCTTCGCCTGCGTGGATTTCGGACTTCAAAAATTATTCAAAGTTTTAACTTATTATGATATTCTGATATGAAAGCTACATTACTGTAAAGTTTCATGAAAATCCGTTCAGTTGTTTTTGTGTGAAAGAGTAACAAACATTCTTACAAACTTTCGCATTTATAATATTAGTAGGATACAGGGCTATTTTTAAAACAGCAGATAGCTAGCATCTTTAACAATAATATTTGTTCTACGGCTTTTACGTAACTCAAGAAAATAATTTTAAATTACTTTTAAGTTACTGTGGTGACATTTTTACACATATTTATATAATGTTTTGATATACATATTGTAAAATTGTATGTTTTGTTTATTTTTATGAATGAATTTGTTTTATGAAAAATTTTAATGAAAAATTATTATTCAATAATAGTGAGTGAATAATGAATATTAATTATCCATCTGAATTACAATATAATATAAATATTTACAGTGTATCTTGATATAATACTTACCGACAACAATCACTGCATACTGCCGTAGGAGAGGAGACATCGCGAACTTCATATTTATAAATTATCTAGTAACAATATAAATATACAAGAAACCAACTATTTAAATATAATCTAACATGGTCACATAAAAGAATATAAATACACAGATATACACAGCACTAACTAAACATATTAATAAAACATTTTGTGGTCTTGCAAGGTAGATGAGGAAACAACACTGAAATTCCGATACCTGTTTTTTACCAAAGATAATAACTTGTCAAACAGATATTTATATCAATAGAGCTATCTATTCTATCGCGGTTATCTTAATATCTGTAACTAGGGTCACTATTTTAATGATACAATAACACATAATAACACGTACAAGTTAGGGATCAACGCAATTTACTTTGTTTCAGGCGCTACGTGAGTTGTAATTAATTTAGGATTTCATTATCAATGTTATCATAAAGGATTACCAATACGGTAGCTCATAAGAAATCTATATATATATAAAACTCAAACGTGACATAGCCAGCTATCAACGCACAGCCCAAACCACTGGACGGATCAAGCTGAAATTTGGCATCCAGGTAGATGTTACGACGTAGGCATCCGCTAAGAAAGGATTTTTAGAAATTTAACCCCTAAAGGGGTGAAATAGGGTGTTGAAGTTTATATAGATTTCTTAGAAATTAAACGCGGGTGAAACGGCGGGGCACTGCTAGTGGATAAATAAATTGAAATGATGATGTTGGCGTAGGTAATTTACAGTATGACTATTTGAACAAGATATGTCATGCACATTACTTTAGAAGAAAAGCGGGCATGAATCCCACTCAAGTATTGATAATTGATTGTCTATACATATTATAATAAAACAGTAAAATTCATGTGTCTACATTGAATATATTTACGAAAAATTAATTGGGGGCCATGTTAAAATAGTTGACACTTTTCAATGCTTTTAAATTTTTTTGTCTGTTTGTTTGTCTCCGAAACTAATGGACGGGTTCGAAACTGTTTTTTTTTAACTTTTTGTGGTATATATCTATCTATACAGTTAGTATCTACTAAGCCTGATCAACATCAAAATCACTTGTTACTGCTGTAAAATCACTTATTCCTAAGGGAAATCGGTATTTTGGCACACTGCAAGCAAACAATAGCAAATCATTTTGATTATAATATTACTACGCTACGCGAACGAAGTCGCAGGTATTAACTCGTACTATAATATAATAATTTAATATCTGTGGACTTATCACTCGACGTTACTCTAGCCCCGTGGTAAGTACCGTAAGGACTTGTATTACGGGCACTAGACAACGGAATATATTTAATATGTTTTATGAATTTAAGAAATTTTATATATTTAAGATTTTTATTACAGAAATACATTTATTACATAGATAAACATCCAAAACCAATTCGGTATTCAAACTCGCGACCCCTGGCGCAACACACTTCGCTTATCCGAGCCCTGCACCACTGCACCAGCCTCTACCTGCACCACTGCGCCAGTCTAACGATAATTATGTTATATGTATATTAAATGCCTCGTGGGTTAGTGTTCCTTTTGAACCAAAGTCGCGAGGTCCGGGGTTCAAATCCCAGGTCGCCAATACTGTTATCGGGATTTTTCATTTCTGAAAACAGTCCGGAGTCAAGAAGTTGGCAGTGTTTTGCCAACTTCTATTCCAATAAATAACTACAAGCACCTATAATAGAAAAGAATAAATTGTAATATATCTTATTTGAATGAAATTTGGCACGAACTTATATGTAGTCTGGAATAACTCTCTCTAAACTCGTGTCAAAAGCACCTGTTTTGGACTTTAAATATTGGCAATAAGATTTTACTGGACCAGTAATTTGATACCGAAAGGCCAGCATCTGAGACCTTCGTCAGATCTAAATATTGTTTATCTCAAGAGTAATTAATGGTTACCTTGGGATTAGATTTTACGCGGTCGTGATCGCAGGGGTCAACTGGTAAATTGATTTATACACAATAAACATATGGTCCATCTTTGCTTTTTTACTCGCGGGGCAATGCATTTACGCACTGCCACCGGACCGAGGGTGAGGTCCAGTGGATGTGTGTGGGACTCCCGGATAAACTGAATACCCACTAAAACCATGCGGGTGCCATCGGCCGCCTATACTGAGGTACCACGGGTCTGTCAGCAAGAGGGCAGCTCGGCGAATATAATCCATCTTGATGCCGGAATCTTTGATATACCTTTGGAATTCTTGAATTTTTGTTCGCTTGTCAGTCATCAGTTTCCTATTAAACTATCTTGTTATTGGTTAATCATAACGAAATCCTCATACAAGGAGTTGTGATATAGAAAATGATTAACATTAAATAAAAATATTTAACATCTCACCAAAATTTGGAAATATTAGTATGGGTAATTGCTATTATTTTTTTTATGGTATAGGGGCCAACGAGCAGTCGGCGCCCATATATTGATACTAATCGACCTGTGTCTACTTCGTTGAGCATCACAAGAAAAAAATGTTCAATCATAATCAAATAGCCCATGTTCTTTATGTATTCTATTGTCGAAAGCCTGGCTGAAATCGTTCCATTCGTTTCTGAGCCTCCTCGATACAAGGAAACAAAAATATAATTCCTCTGGTATAGAGCAGAGTTTCTTAAACTTTTTTGCAGTTCCAGACCCCTTTTCAGAATTTAAAAGCTCCGCGGACCCGTGTCAAAAAATATTTTAGGAAAAGAAAGCAAGCCTAAAGTTTAACTGAGCTACCACGGACCCTGCGGAGAGACAGACCCACCATTAAACGGCCGCAAAGGACAGGGAGGACGGCAACGACACACCGCATCTCCTCTTCCTCTGCGGCCCAACAGCCAACGCATCTGACGGTGCGCCTCCGTTCGGTCGCGGGAGGGTGCACGGCAACGACACACCGAGACACCTCTCCTCCCCCGACCCTCCTCCATGGACGCATCCAGAACGCTTCCGAGATCCCTCTTGGCTTCACCGTAGTAGCGCAAGCCAAGGTTATTAAGCCCTCTCACCACGACAAGGTGGAGATCCGTCGAGGGGGTGGTACGTAACCCTGAGTTTGCGTGTCCACCTCACATTTGATCACGTCACGCAAGTATATCTGATATAATGCCAACGTACTCTACGTTTGCATTATATCTACGACTGGGGCCAGGCGTCAGGTTCGTATCCTAGTCCCTGGCTCCAGTACTCCAAAAGATCACGCCATCAATGCGTCCGAATCGGACACGCCAGTCGTCCCAATGCACGCCGCCGTCTGCTGATTTTAGAAGGGTGGAGGACTCCTCAGGTGAGTTGCTCTTAGTCTGGCCTCTCCCCTCAAGCCAGTTCGGCATGGGTAGTCCTAGGCAACAGGTAATAGGCTAGTCTTGGGGATCACGGAGGCCCGCAAGCTCACGGTATGATGGGGGACCACCATAGCAAGGTGGCAGCACGATGTTTGTAGAGCCTGCAATGTGTTTCTAAAAGTAAAATAAACATCTTTATAGCTAAAAAAGTGGATGAAATTGTCTACCTATTTAACCAAAAATGTCTACATAAATAACTTAAAATATTTTAGACAAGTTATTTAAGGAAAAAAAATAAATCTTATATGATTTCGTGATCAACAACACCTTACAATGATCCGTGTAGGTGACCAGGCCAGACGGCGCTAAGAAAGCCGCCAGTCTCCTTTATTATCATGTTTGTGGAGTTAAATAATAATTTTTATTTCAGCCATAAATATTTTTAATTAGAGCTCACATCACACGTAATTTTCTTTCAGGTCATGCTGCTCTGTCTATGCACAGCGATTTTCATATTATCGCCTATAGCATACGCAATATTTTCTCATTACGAAAACAGTATATATGGCAGAGTAAGTATTTTTCTATTACTATTTACGAAACGAACTAGGCCAGAGCTTCTCTGGGCCGAAAGTATCTTTGGACCCCCAGATTGCCCAGCGATGGTGAGATGGGTTGTACTCCTTCCGGAAATATGGCGTTGTCTGGCACTTGACAGAGAGATGTGGCAAGAGAGAGGACTTGGCCCAGCATTGGTACTTGGCTGACAATAATAATAACAATATTTACGAAACGCAATTTTTCTCCCATCAATTTCGATGCCGTGTAAGTATTTATTTTTAAAAAAAGAAAAACTTTCGAATTGTCTTGACTTGCGATTCTATCTATACACCTGTCCGTAGAGATAATTTTCACAATGTTTTGACTAATAAAAATCACATTTTGCTGCTGTGGAAGAATACTGTTGTAACTCAAAATGACTGATTTTTTCAGTACAGCAGTTTGAAGTCTCTTTTTTGAAAGCTTGAAGTACTATAACTATTATCTATTGTGTGGATATCCACAGTTTATAGCAGTATACATACAAATTGTAGTACTTAAAACTTAAAAAAAACTCATTACAACAGTATTATTCCAATTTTAATATTATATATAAATTTCCAAAAATAGAGTTATTATACAGATAAACCTTCCTCTTGAATCACTCTATCTATTAAAAACACCATCAATATCTGTTGACTTGTATATAGCATACAGACACACAAATGTCGGAAAGCGACTTTGTTTTATACCATGTAATGATTGATGTAACTTACATTGTCATAATGTCAGTGAAGTTCTAATACCGCCTAAATCAAACCAAACAACTTTTCAAGAGAGCAAAAAACTTTAAATGTATTTTAAATAAAAAAATAATTTAACTATTATTTTTATATAAAGAAAAAAAATACTTAAGAATCAATTTGAAAGAAGTTTTGAATAGCCTTGTTTTTAATTGATTTTTGTGACATAGGCAGTGTTTTAGGGTCAAAAATGTTAAAAATTGAGTGGTTTTAGAACTTTGCCGACGATATCTAAATTTCTTGCAGGTTATGCTAATAATCAGATACATAATTACTTTTATAATCAAAAAGATTTTCCTTACGATATATGTTACTTATGAAGTACATATGTTCAATTGTGCTGTCAAGGAAGCTGATACCCAATGCTTGCTTCTGATGCGAGATGCTCGCCGTCCGAGTAAGTTGGGGCCTTATCACAGTAACGGTTTTCGAGAGATCTTTGCGCCATTTATAGGGAGGCAAACGAGCAGTCTGAGCCATTTTCATGACTACCGACGCCCCTAAGTATTCGCATAGATGTTATACAGATGCGTTGCCCTCCTTTCTCCTTCCCACTCCATAGGCCATGTGCGACGAACACGCCGGGATCACTGAAGCTTTTTTTTTTATAACAGTCATATTTGCGATAGAAAATAGCCTAATTTATTGCTCAAAACACCTAATTATATTCAATAAGCCTATAAAGAGCCTAATAAATAGGAAAATTAGTAAGTAGTAGTAAAGTATAAAATAAGAAAAATAATGCAATCTGGTGACACATCACAGCAAAAACGTCCTTGTTCTAAATTCGACTTCTGAGCCTTCGTACTAACAAAAACAACAGACGTCACAAAAAACTAAAGAAACTCTTTCTTACTAGCTAGCTGTGTCGCTAGCGCGCGAGCTGTAGGTGTGTCGAGATCCTCGGTCGCCGTTATGGCGTGCAAAACTATAGTATAATAAGAATTCTTATTGTACTATGCCAAAACGACGCTCTAGTCTACTGGAGCTTCATCTGAACAGGGTCTTAGATATGTAATGAAAATAGTCTACTTACATGCGACTCAACGGTTCTATTTGCACATATTATGATAACAAAATAACTTGAAGATAATGTTTCTTTACATCGTTGTAGGATCGTTCCGAAAGCTCTGCAAGAATGTAATACGTATAAATCGTGTGAATTTCATTGAATTCGAAGTTTTCTACCTGTACAGTATGGATGCTCGTTTTCCACTTATCTTCGTTAATCTCATAGCCACATACGTCATAATATTTCTTCAGTTTGCGCTATTTTAAACCACATTGGCCAGTCCAAAAGTGCCTTCCAATTGTACGTGCTACTCCACTTGCACGTACAATTGGAAGACGCTTTTCATATTAAAATATCAGCGTGAAATTGTAGCAGCGCTTCATGGATTTGCTGAAAGTTAGGCTTCTAGAGAAACAAAGTGGATAATAACGCACTTGCATCATCTTCGACAGCGATAGCGACGACTGATCTGGTGACTACCTCTGTCGGTAACCTGGCGGTATTATACATATGTTACGTCACCAGTTGCGGCTTCGAATCCTGTTCAAATCGTGGATTTTCATTTCTCTTCATAATCTTTTTAAGACTATCATATACGAGTTTTAAAATGTATTGTGTGCTTTTAAAAACATTTTAAATGAAGCTAGTAGTAACGTTACATATTTTGCCTTATGCCATGGATTTGCATACATGAAAATTAATAAGTAGAATTTTTTTGAGCACCGTGTGAGGAATGTTAATATGTCGACTAAACAAGAAAAGTATATACAATTTGTCATTGCATCACATGAAATAAATCTAGGGATGCACTCAAGATACGAGTGACTTATAGGAATGTGTCCAGTTCTTTAATAACTTAGAACATCCACGAAGATTTACTTAGAAAATAAAGGAAGCACATAAAATTAAGCAAAAGTTAGTGTAATAAAACAATTGCATTGCCTTATGTGAAATTAGTTATAATCTATTGATCACATTTACGAAGCTTGTGTGTTTTAAATAAACTTGTGTTGCTTTAAATATGCTTTTATAATATTTACACCTGCAATCTCACACCACAATGAGGCGATCATACCATTATATGCAGAAGGATTATGCATAGCTAAAGCATTTGACCAAGTCCGTCACAAAGGCTTTATTTACAAATTTTCTCTCTCGAGTTATGTTGTCCGACATACTTCTGTTCAATGATATGAAATCGTCCATAATATTTAATATAATAATGTTATTTAAATAAATGTAAGTGTCACCGATGTTTCTATTCAAACAGGCGTGCCTCAAGTGTCTGTATTCACACCACTTCTGTTTTCTTTTTAAACAAGCTACGTTCTAAAAACATTGAATTTCATAATAGTGCTATTTATAACAATCTGTCACACGTACTTATCGTAATAAGCTAATAATAGCCAATGGGCCACCGAAAATTGTTAACTCACTAGAAAGTAGATTTAACAATTGCGCATAGCCATCGTAAAAGTCAATGGGCAAACTATAAAATAATCAATTTGTGTTAGATGCTCATAATATTTTTAAAGGCTTTTTTTATATAGGAAAGCGCCATTTAGTAATTTGGAGACATATTACAAAATATCGATTGCACTACAAAATAAACAACTTCAACTTTGTATTTGATTTTTTGTATATTACTTTATTTACTTCTAAGCATATTTTAAGTAACAAGCGGAGACGTCTAGTAAAACATTTTGCTGGTGTTCTGGATTACTTTTTGGAAAAGAAAATTTACATTTTATTTTAAGATAAAATTAAATTAAGAAATGTACATTATATTTAGATAAACATATAATGAATAAGACATACTCTCTTTTTCCTAGGAGGGTATGGTAAGTTCAGAACTAAAATAAAATTGTTAGGATAAAAGAAAGAAGCACGATAAACAATAACAAAACATTTATTTATTACTAATCACCTTACAATTATACATATAATATTTATACAAAATATATGTAATAATAAAAGACCTAGTACCTACACGTACTCGCTAAAAGACCTAGACTCTTCAAACTAGTGACTACTTTTTTCCAACATAGCTTAGCTGAATGAGCTAATGAGACAATGAAATGAAAAACAAATGAAAATGAAAAACTCAAAGTAAATCTCGTTTTTAGACGAGTAACGCTATTAGTGTCCATATTTTTATTTAAATTAAAAAAAGTTGACTAAACTTCATCAACCAGTTGGCAAGAAATAGTCCAGAATAAATTGCAGTGGCGCTTTCTGGAGTGGAGGAGTCAGAAATCCAAGGGGGCCAAGGCCCTCTTTGAATTTCTGAGCCAGCGGAAGAGGAGACTATTTCGTATGTAATGCAGTTAAACACTAATCGAATGTCGCAATATTTAAGATCTAGTTTTTGCATCCCAAGAGATCCTATTAATTCCCTAATTTTTCTTAAGATGAACAATATCTTACATAAAACCTGCTCATTGCTGTGAAACAATCATAAATGTACTACAGTCATTTCAATTAGTCTTTTAATAAAAACAAGTACCTTAGGAATATGGGAATTTAACTATTTTAATACCTTTCTACTGTTTTATGCCGAAATTAACTTTATTTATTACAAAATGGCCATATTATGTTTATCTTTTGTTCTTTTGGACCAATACGTTGTTTATTTTTTTATTATTGTAAAAATCTTCAAAATGTTCTTCTTTATCTGAAACATAAAAAATGTATATTTTAAACATATCTTAATAATTAGCGATTCCACGTTTTCCATGCCTCCTGCTACAGTCTGAACAATTACGCTACATGCATGCATGTAGCCGAATTGGGCCAGCAAGACCGGGGAGATACATCCCGCTTACACGAAACCGGCGTAAAGTTAAAGCTGTGTTATCGGTTTTCGTGCTGTGTGTAAGTAGCCTGAGGCCCATGGAGGAAGGAGCAGGAAGGAGAGCATCTGTATAACTTTTACGCGGATGTCTATGGACGTTGGTAGTCTGGAAAATGGCTAGTATTGTTAGTTTGCCCGCCTTAGTATAGGCGGGCAAACTAACTCAAAAGTATTTTTTCCAATACGTCTTACAAAGAATTACCTACTCTACCCTTAATTTTATACTGTTTTATAACATTCTTACTTTTCGCAGGAAATTTCGGAAGTGGCCACAAACTGAACGGGTAGAAATAGGCATTTGGTATTCTTCTTATTACTATTGATTTTTCCGGCGCCATCTCGGATTCTGTAACAATTTGTTATCTTTATAAAATTCGTTTGGTATTTATTGGAGGATAAATACGATAAGTATGGCCCAAGGAGTTGGGAGAAGAAAGGAGGGCAGCGCATGCGTATAGACTCTATGCGGATGTCTATGGGCGTCGGTAGTCATGATAATGGTTCCGACCGCTCTTTGCTCCCCTATACTATAAAAAAATGTAGTAAGTAGAAGTAGGTACCATTGATAATACCTCAAGTCAAAATTTAATGGGGGAACTATAGTGTCCACATGTAGTGGCTGTTTGGGCTCAAATTTGGAGGGTAGAATATGAAAGAAAGGAAAAGGGAGAATAAAAAAAACCATGAAAACGTTTTTGTCTTCACTATTTTTTTATCCTATCCAAAACTACGTTATGAGTACAAAAACTAACCCTGGTGAAATAACTGACGGTATAATTAAATAATGGTTTTCATAATCCCGTATGTCCCGTAGTCTTAGCATGTATCGACTTAGCGAAGGCACTATCCCTTGTATGGGGAATTTGTAGAAGTAGAATGGAATGGCTTATTTCCGGATGGGCCAAAAAATTTCGTGAATATACAATCATTTTCATGGTTCCCTTATTAATAATTAAAGAATCTCAGCTCTTATGCAAAATAACTATCTCAGCTCTTAGATTGTCGAAGCCTATAATTTCGAGCATCGGACTAATAACTTAAAACTATTTAATTCACACCCTTTTCATCTTATTATATTCTGGCCCAGAAATATATGGAATCATTTCAGTGTCCTTTGAGCCCAATCGACATGCTAGGCTCTGCAGTGCAGCCATTAAATATTAATATAAAATTAAAAAGTTGCTACAATCCCGAACAATCGATTTAGAACACATTCCAATAAAAAATATGCTCTTTGCAAGTTCAGAGGGTGGTGTTACGGATGTCTGTGGGCGTTGGTGATCACTTTACGTCAATCCTATGCTATAAAAAAGTAGGAACAATGTTGCGAATATAAGACAGGTGATGCTGCAATCAATTTTCATCTACAAATGTCCGCGGCTTAATCAAATGCTGACAATTGCTCTCCAGACACTTCCTGATGCTACAGAGTATATTTTATACTACGCAGTTGCACCGGCGCGTTACGTCTTTTTGCCATCATGTAACCTTACCTTAAAATTATAAATACTAGTATACGATCGTGTTTTTTTACTAATGCTAATTTATCCTGTTTTTAGTATTTATTTGTTAGATATAAAGACTAGCTAACTGCCCAGGACGTATAAGCGTATTCACTATTCACACATACCACCATTCAGATGGGACGACAATCCATCTGCTATTTGTGTCTCTAAAGGCACCTCCCCTCAACCTCATCCCGGGCTCCGTCAGAGCTTAATCCAGCGTTGCTTATCGTGCTCTCCAAAGCAGTTTAGTATAAAACTGCCACTGTCTGTAAACTGTTATTATAAATTTAAATATCTTAATAACCTGGAAGTCGAACCTGAAATCTATGGCTGAACACGCTTACGTCTAGACTACGAGGCAGGCACCAGTATGCCAAGAATATTGCATTCGAAGATGCCAAACAATTTTTTTTCGCTTATTTCAACAAATCTGAGAGATGTATGATACATCTACCGTATCTATCATCCACCCGCCAGTGGTGGAGGGGAGGTCCGGGCCCCCCAGACATGATAGCTCATAGAACTCTTCTAGCTCAAGACCCGAGTCGGCCACTTTTTAGCTGTTGCGCGTGAGCTGCTCCCCTCCGTCAGAGGGGGGGGAAAGGAGGACACCCGCTGTCCTCCTGGCCAAGATAATAATAGTATAAGCTATTAATCGCAATATTCCGGTTTGCCTTCTCCCAGATTAGCTGGGAAAGAAGGGGGGGTCTGCACCCCCATCGACCACAAACTACAGAGGCTCGAGCTACCTTAGGGCACTCGCCTCTCATACAGATGAAGCTGCACTGGGCTTTCAGTCTGCTAGCGTAGAATCTATCTAAAAAAAAAAAAAAGTATCTATACCGGTGAGCGTTACGAGGTTAATACCAGCATCGGAATTCCACTTTCGGACATTGCGGCAGAATTCCATGTACCACCGCCACCACCTCGATGTCCCAAAGTCCACAACTGTGTCCATAAAATGATTGTGGAACCAGCTGCCACAGTCGGTGTTTCAGAATTGCTATGACCTGGGATTCTTTAAGAAATAAGCCTAATCTTATCAGAAGGCCGGCAACGCGCCTAAACTTTAGGTTGGATGTCTATGAGCGATCAAGGAAGCCACAAGTGATCAAGGAAGTGCATTCAAAACAAGTAACTTAAGACAGATACTAGTAAAAACGGAGAGTACGTAATAAAGTGAATTCTCATGAGCAAGTCAACTTATAAAAGTTGACATGCACATTTACGTGTGCGCTCATTTTATATGAAACGAACTACAAATATATGTTTGCAATGGTTTATTTTTCTATGACATAACTGTAAATTACTAAGTTCATGAGTTTTTTCTATATCTGCGTTGCATTATCTCACTTCTAGCCAAATTTCATGAATCTAGGTCACCGGGAAATGCCCTAGATATCCTTGTTATCAGACAGTTGGACAAATGAATGATCTTTAGTGTGACATCTTGCCTGCTTTTCTATAATCTTCGCCACTTGCATTTCCTAACCAATGACTAACCAACATTTTTATTCTATGCAATAAATTGTATCTCCCCACACGGTAATTGGGATTCTACCGCGTTCCGTGTCACGTCACGACGAGGAAGTAACGCAAATTGCGATCACAATTTGCCACTTGTGGGCGTCTTGCGAAAACAATAGGTAGTGGTGTGGTCGAGGTTTAGTCGAGGTTATGGTAGAGATATAATGAATCTACACTTAGATAAACATGAACAGAACTGAATCGAGAAGTAGAAGAATCAGTGTTCCGAATTGAGAAAATGTTTACTGTAAGATAATATAAATGTATTATTTTAATAAATATTAATGAACGCTACGATCTATATATCGCAACCGCTGCTAGTAAATAATATTGTTACTAGGTAATAGTCCCCTTTTAAGAAAAACGCAGTTTTGAGAAAATGCTTTTTCCTTTTATTCAATACTTATTTGTGAAACTATTCTTTAGAATTATTTTACGTTCACTGTAAAACACAAAAGTGCTATGCAAGGACTGAGTTGTCCCGCTATAGAATTTAAGGCACCTTACCATATATGCACTTTAGTCCCGCCCGAAGATGCTGCCAGCTTGTGGTGGGAGGGCTGCGTGTCTCTATGATCCCTAAGGCTGTGCTGGACAGGGCTACCCATGCCGGACTGGCTGGCGGGAGAGGCCAGACTAAGAGCATCTCGACTCGGGCTCCTCCACCCGCCCCTCTGAATCAGCGGAGCAGCGTGGAACGGAAGGAGGGACTGTTAAGACGCAGCCGTACAATCTCAAAGGAGAAGTCAAGACAAGGAGACCTCTTCGCCGAGGTCAGCCTGTCGCTGGAGGGATCATGTTGCTTTCAGATAGCGGCTGAAGGCGCCCGCGTTAGTCGATATACAGTATCTAGTTCGACATAGGACTAAGGGCCACCCGGCTCCTAAGTATCAACATCATTATTTTTTATTAATTTATTTACTGATTCGTACATGTGCCGATAGGCTTTATATTTTTGCCGGGAGAATATGAGAGCTTGACCTACGCCAATGTAGAGTTCATCAGCTAGGTAATTCATGAGTGAAAAAGAGAGACAATATGTTACTCACAAAATTGTTGTGTTTATGACACAGCAATTTTGTGGGTAACATTTTGTCTCCCTTTTTTACAAAATTGCTGTTTCATTATAATAGGTGTTTTGTCCCAATATCTACAAATGTAGGTTAACAGGTTATCCATGATTGAAAATGAGAGACAAAGTTGTACTTACACAATTGCTGTGAGTCATAATAATAGTACTTTGTCACAATATCTAAAAATGTAGGTTAATAGGGTATTCATGAGTGAAAAAGAGAGACAAAGTTGTACTTACAAAATTGCTGTGTGTCATAATAATAGTTACTTTAGCACAATATCTAAAAATTTAGGTTAATAGATTATTCATGAGTAAAAAAGAGAGACAAAGTTGTACTTACAAAGTTGCTGTGCGTCATAATAATAGTACTTTGTCACAATATCTAAAAATGTAGGTTAATAGGGTATTCATGAGTGAAAAAAAGAGAAAAAGTTGTACTTACAAAATTGCTGTGTGTCATAACAATAGTTACATTGTCACAATATCTACAAATTCATCCAATTTATTATTTACAAATTAAAGATCAAATATGAACAAGTATATTTCTGAAATGAAAACTTTATTACCGGAATTAGTCAATGTTAAATATTTTGAGTTCGGGTCTAGAAACTTTAAACGCCTTTTTCTCAACTTTGGTAATATTGGGTTGCGTTACTTTGCCATGAGAGGGCAGTACAGCACCACTTTCCCGTGTAACGGATAGCATTTTAAGATACTTCAATTTTTTACTTCAATCGTAAGTCACTACGGCTGCCTGTTTTTTACTGCTAAAAATTGTACACGGTGCTTCAAACCCACAAGTACCTAGTTAGGTACGTGAGACTATCTGGAAAGCGATGGGGGCCTTGTGGCCCAAAGGATCTGATTACTCCAAGCCCGCCTGCAAATTCCCGAGCCCATGGATATCCGGATGGCAAGTGATTTATATTATGTTTTAGTAAGAAGTTACACAAGGGATGTTAATCCTAGCCCGCCAAACAATTCTAAACCTAGAGTATTATATTTGATTGCAGTAAAAATAATATATTCCGCCGAAGAAATGTTGGCAACCCTACCGGTAACCCATTTTGGGGGGTAGAGTGAAGAATTAGTAAGAATAATATTTACCTACATTATCTTATTTTTGTTACAGCCTATGAGTGCTGACGTTCGGCTAAGCGACTGATGAATACCAATACAGGCAGCTTTTGTTTGACCAATGGCGAATGAAAAATTTCCCATGCAAAAATATTACCTGGTGATTGGCTGAAATATCTTCGCGCTATTCCAAAAAATTTATTCTGCGCAGGTACATCGGTGTAACTTATTTATGTGGTACTATTATACCGCCGATACAAGCGAAAACCTAAAATTATCTTAATACGCTATACCTACGTAGTTTAGAAAACTGGTACTAAATATAGCATGTTAGCTAAGAAGAACTCCTATAATTATTCCCTGTCTAACACCGCTAACATTTTCACTACAAGAATCATATTATTCAGCTCTTTTTAAACCTAAGAATATTCGATTGAAACATCGTGACATACAGACGGAAACAAGTCTTGCAATAGACTGTCTAACATCCGTATTAAGGGAATCATAAGACAATTGCCTGCTTATCCTATAAAGAATAAAGGGCGCTGATGCTTTCTTCATGTCCCTTGAACCCAGCCCTGACCCTTTCCCTTCCCTTTCCACTTTATTCATTTATTAATCTCTACATGTAAAATATTCTCGTGTCCAGTGTTAGTTACCATACTCCTACGAAACTACTAGACCGAATCTCATGAAATTTTGTGTGCATATTGGGTAGGTCTGAGAATCGGGCAAAATCAATTTTTCATCTCGATATTTCCACGGGATCAAAAATTACGCGGGCAAAACCGCGGATACAGGTTTTGTCATAAAAATAGCTAAATCTATCAGTCTTTGATTGCATCTAACTTGCTGTTTTTATTTACAATTTGTTAAAAATAAGGGTCTTTTACTATATTGATATTGATTTTATATACTACTAGCTTCCGCCCGCGGCTTCGCCCGCGTGAATTTCGAACTTCGAAAATGATTCAAAATTTTAACTTATTATGTTATTCTGATGTGATAGCTAGATATTACTGTAAAGTTTCATGAAAATCCGTTGAGTAGTTTTTGTGTGAAAAAGTAACAAACATTCTTACAAACTTTCGCCTTTATAATGTTAGTAGGATATTGCAGTCGCACTCGAAAATCTTATCGACCCACTTCCATTTTTTATTGCTTAGGCAAACAGATGAGCAGTTGAAACAAATCATATTTAATTACCGCTGACCTATGGAGTGAGGAGGAAGGAGGGCAACGCAGCTCTATAACCTCTATGCGGATGTCTATGGGCGTTGGTAGTCATGAAAATGGCTTCGACTGCTTGTTAGCCCCTCTATATTATAAGGAAAAAAATAGTGACTAACAACGCCTATGAATATCCGCATATGCATATGCAGTGCTCTCCTTCACCCCATCCTTCCAATGGAAAATGAGGTTACCACCCACGGAGAAAAAAAAAACTCCAAAAATTAAAAATCTTTTTTGTATTTGAGGAAAAAAGTATTTTTTAGTGTTAGTTACAAAAGTTTTGCTGTATTTATAATTATTACTATTTTTTATACCATGCAGTGTAATGTAAATGAAATGGAAATGTAATTTCTACAGTTCAGTTTTAGTAAATACATATTTTACACATTTTAATGATTTTAACACATAATTGTAAGCATTATAAAAGTCCTGTAATTTTTGCAAATCATATTTGCTAAAAATTTGCAGTCATTATTAGTTTTTAGAAAGTATAATACTCAAAGTCAAGAAATGGTAATTAGTAATGGCAACATTACATACTTCTGTCGTATCTACTAAACATCTTCGATTTTACAGGCGTTTTACTCAGAATTACAAAAAAAATTGTGTAATTCCAAGTAACTTTTTCAATAATATAATATGTTTTGCGACACACGCGACGACATATTTGCCATTTTGAGTTTGCTCGCCCTTGTATTGACGTGTTGATTGTGAACATTTCTGTGTTAAAAGTGTAGTGTGTGATAGTTTAAGTAGTAACTAGTACTTAATCTGCGGTGATAGTGTAGAGTGAAGAGCGGTTATTTTAAGTGTCGAATTAAAAGTGTGGATTGATTTTCATACTGAAAGAGATGGACAAACTCACTAGAGATCTTCTATCAAATTGTTTATTTGTATTTTGTAATTTGGCAAATAAATAAGATACACAGTAACAAAT
>LUGF01039005.1:0-11233 GCA_001625245.1 Calycopis cecrops | reverse complement strand
TTGACGCTCCAAGATTATGTAATGGCACAAGACTACTCATTACAGATCTGGGTAGATTTATTATAAAAGCCACGATCCTAACAGGAACAGCGAAAGGAGAAACTGTATTAATACCGCATATACCAATAATACCCAATCATTTGCCGTTTCAATTTAGAAGGCTGCAATTCCCATTGAGACTGGTTTTTGCAATGACAATAAATAAATCCCAAGGTCAAACATTGAAAGTGGCAGGAATACATCTCGGCACACCATGCTTCTCACATGGGCAATTATACGTTGGCTGCTCTCGTGTTTCAAATCCGCAAAATTTATATGTAGGTACGGGCTGTAAATAACTGATCACACAACATTGTCTACAGATCTGTGTTACAGTAATGTGAAAAACTTTTAAATCAAAATTATCATATCTGTCACAGCGCGTCCACTACGACTACTTCTCTTCAAATTCAAATTCTTTATTGTGGGATGTAGTATGCACATAAAGATCTTTATTTCTATAATAGATGTTCTAACATCCTACCATAACAATGGTGTATAATAATTAATTAATTATAGACAGAGAATATAGAAATAAAATAGAAACATATTTTGTCATTAAATTACATTATTAAACTAATAAAATATTAAAATATCTTTAATTATTTTATTAATTCACCTAATAATCTTTCACATTACCTCTCCTGATTAATTATGTTTTACTTAATTCGGGGAAAACGTATGTCTCCGTAGTAACTGGATGGCAAAATTACAACATATAGGTAATAGCAATAAATGATGATGATGAAACTTTTCAACATGGACCCGCCAGAGCGCTGATGATTTCAGACAGGCGTTGCTTTCGTCAGCCGGTATGTCTGTTTCAATAACTGGCAGTGTTTATCTGAAACCACCATTGAATATAATATTTACAAAAAACCAACTTGGGGACGATGTAACAATAGCATTAAAACACTTTTCAATGTTTTTTTAAATTTTTTTGTCTATTTGTTTGTCTATTTGTCCAGGCTATATCCGAAATTACTGGACGGATTCGCATGAAACTTTTTGTGGTGTATAAATACTAAGCTTGGTTAACATTTAGAACACTTTCCACTGCCTAATATAATTATGGTTATAAATCTTATTATCACTACTTAGTATAAAACAAAGTCGTTTTTCGCCGTCTGTGTGTCTCTATGCCTAGATCTTTAAAACAATGCAACAGATTTTGATGGAATTTTTAATAGATAGGGTGATTCAAGAGGAAGGTTTATTTACAAAAACACTTCATTTTTTAAGTCCGAAATCCATGCGGGCGAAGCCGCGGGCGGAAGCTAGTAATCTATAAATTAATATGTGAAGCAAAAATTTTAAGAATATTTTTACGAAACACACTGCCATGCATTTGACTTATTTGATATACCTACATGTCATACATATAAGTTACATGTAATTATTGATGAAGTTTCTGTGTCTTTTGCTAGTGTTAAAAATACTACATAAATTGTTTACCTTAGTTACAATGACATAACATGTCGTATGATATTTAGTTTTTATATTACAAAAAAGTTTCACTTAGATCGAATATAGATCTTCGTGGGTCCAGTAATATGTATATATAGACAATGACACAATGTTAATCATCAAACATGAAAATAATAGAAAGTATAGTTGGTAAGTTGTTTATTAACCCTTATGTCTATTCCCTCATCATCTTTTCCTTCTGGCGAGCCAACTTCTTTTTCGACAGCTTCTTCTTAGCTGGCGCATCATCAGTAGGTGCCGCCCGGGCTACGGCATCTTCACGTTCACTCAGACAGACCTCAATGTGGCATGGTGAGGACATGTAGGGGTTAATACGACCGTGAGCACGGTATGTACGTCTGCGGAGACAGGGGGCTCTGTTCACCTGGAACGTAGAAATTATGTGATTAGTATACATAGTTTTGGCAAAACAATGTGTTGGTTGACCTTTGGCCTGGGAGGATGTTGACAGTAAACGCTACTCAATATTGACGTGAGTAGTAGATATGCCATTGGGCCCATAGATTTAGAATGTACAAGATACACAATGTCAGAACAAAAGGGAGACAAAAAAAATATTTGACAAATGTCAAAATTACTACAAAACACTTAGGCTGCGGTCCGAATCACGCTAACAGCGCCATTAGCGCGATAATGACAGGTCCGTTTTGTGCTTACAATGCTCATGACAGCTCTCGTGACGTCATATATGACGTCATCTGTCGTGCTAACGGCGCTCACGATTCGCACGTAAGCATTGTGAGTGTAGCTGTCACAAAGATGTCATTGCTGTGAAAGCCGGGAACCATATTACCAATATAAATTATTTGTGATTAAAGATAGATCATAGTTGTGATAATGGCTGATTTTATAGACCTGCAAGTATTTTTGGAGTCTGAATATAAATTAATTACGTTATTATACGTATATTGATTATGTTATGACATGCGTGCTGACACTGAGCGGTCCGAATCAAATAGTATCGTAAGCGCGCGTGAGCGTACTAACGATTCGGTCCGACATAATAAGACGTTTGCACTCTGAGCACCGTTAGCGTGATTCGGAACACGGCCTTACATGACTTTGTCATTATTATAAAATCGGGTCGCTATGAATAATTGTCTCATATGTACTTCATCTACTGTCTCTTTTCTTTTCCGATGATTGGAACTTAATTTGAATGTCTCGCTCCCACGCAATGTACATCTTTCACATAGTGAGAACAATTCTAAATCTATGATTGGGGCATACATTGAAACACGAGCAGACACTGATGGATAATGACCATCTTGGTGTTTATCTTAATAACTGAGGCTGCAGTTCAATAGTTGATTAAATCCAATGTAATTTATGTTTACTTACAATGTTAATGATTTTCACATTGAATTAGTTGTTTCAGACAAAAGCATTGAGATATCTTTTGAGCATCACAGTAAAAAACATGGAAAAATAAATACATGATAGTTTGTAATTTTAACTTTAAAAATCTGTTTAAATTATAGGTAACAGTGTATTTTTCTAACAATTAAACATTCACTTATTGCAATATTACTAGAATTAAAAAGCAATTAATAAATACACATCTTTCATCAGTCATAGGACGACTGCAGGACAGAGTCCTAACATACATTATGCATTTAGTTATCATTTATTTTCTTATTTCTACGTTTTCATTTTCAAAATTTACATGTGAGTTAGAAATATTACAATTATGTTATAAACATAATAATTTGCAGATATTTCAAACAGTTACTATTTGCCTTTTGAAAACAGTAGCAAATACATATAAGCTATGTCAAGCAAAAAAGGCAGTGGAGTAGTGTAAGTTGAGTAACAGTAATAACAGTACATTAACCTAATCATGTATTTTATGCTGCTTGGTTAGCGACCATTCAAAAACTAAGTAAGGTCCGAGAGTGATCCAAGGATTGCAAAAATCTCTACATGCTCTTACTTTGGAGGAATGAGAACCAAACCACTTTCTTGTACAATTTTTACCATGTATGTCATTTAGATAGAAAGTAATAATTTTTTTTTGAAAAATATAATAAAATCATTAAATTGGGGGGAGTGGGTTTATAAAGTTTTATCTACCCTTACATGGGGAAAGGTCCATAAAACAGTTTAAAAGTTTCCAAAATCAAACTTACTGAAAGGGGAATTGGCCCTTTGATGACCCCCAATAGAGTAAGTAAGGTAGGTACACAAGTCTTAAATAGAAAGGACTTTGGAAGACCTTTAACAAAAGCAGTTTTAGTTGTCAATATCTAAGATAGTTAAAAGTAAGATATCTGTTACCAGAGCTACGAAACAATTCCTAATAAAAAACCTCTAATTCTATCCTAGGCCCACATTAAGTAACTAAGATTTATGTTATGAGTATTAGACAATCCGACACATGGTGCTTTTATATATTTGAGATTGTTGTTATATAAATACAAATAAAATATGCCATGAGATGGGCGTGAATCAAACACATGTCCCGGCACATATTGATGTTATAATTATGACAAGACCAGTGCACAAATTGGTCATCCCAAAATGGATAAATGTAGGCTGTTATGTAGACAATTACTTCATTAGAGAAAGCAAAGTCAAACTAAGACAAAAATAGGTTTGAAGGATTAAAAAAAATAAAGCTACAAGGATTTTAAGATCCTTGCTTCCAAGCAAATAGACAAAAATGTATCTCAACTAGTGATATTGAAAACTTGTCCTAATTAAAATCAGTTTGACAACCTACAACTAACAACACAATAATATAAACCTGAAATCAATAAAATTTTGCTAGTTCCCCTAATCAGGGATGAAAACATTGTGGGAAAAGACAGCAGAAGTATTAAAATAATATCGTCATCATCAACATACATTAATTAGCCTTTAAGAAATATTTCAATATCTAATGCATATAGAAACCAACCAAAAACTAGTTTTTTTCCGACCTGAATTTATGCTGAGTAGTGAAGAGAAGCCCAACAGCTTCATCATATTGTTGTTTGCTCATTGGGCTATTTTTTAGGTTTGGGGTCAAAAGGTACACCGACCAACCCTCTCTTCTGCAGTCTCTTCTACAGTTGGGTAATATGCATCTCACATATGAGTCTCAGAATACACAACAGGTATTCGGCATTGATTAGGTTGGGAAAAAAACCAACTACTGCTTTAGCACAGAAACACTTACTAATTATAGCAGTGCAAATTAATAAGTTAATTCATTATTTATCACTTTCATAACACCTTTGAAAATATTAGTTTTTGGTTAACATGAAATAGAAATATTCTATGAACCCTATACTGGTATACTATAGTAGGCCACAAGTGTTAAATGAATACTTGTCACAATAATATATTATTTTTAGGATTTATAATTAAATGTTGACAATTGCAATACTGGCAAACTCTGTCCACAAAGGTTGACTGAGTAACAAGTTTGCTATCTACATTTCAGTTTCCAGAATGTTGTTTAATTATGAAAGTCTGGCAATAATAAGTAAATTACAAGAAATGATGTTATTTTTTAAAATGTAAGAGTCTGAGAGAAAATTTGAAATGGAAGTAACTATGTTGAAAATAAAGTAATGAACACTCAGAATTTTTTATCTATTGAATAATAATTCAAGTATAGGTCAATAAGTAGGTAATAATAAATAGGCTAATAAGAACTATGTACATGGTTAAATAGTACAAGGAATAATATCTAACATTAGTGAGCTGTATCTTACCTGGATGTGGTCAATGACAAGCCTGTCTACATCCAAGCCTTTGTAGTCAGCGTTTGATTCAGCATTCCTCAACAACTGCAGCAGGAATTCCGCGGACTTCTTGGGCCAGCGTCCCTGTGTGGTACCGAACTGTTTGGCCTGAGCACATCTTCCTACACCACCGTTGAAACGACGGAAGGGAATGCATTCCTTCTTTTCAGTTACGTTTTTTAGGTAACGTACAGCGCGACGCAGAGGCAGTTTCCTAATTGCCATAGCTGTCTCATATGTGTTCTGAAAGAAGTAGCTCGGGTTAACTTCGTGAGAACAACATGTAAACATTCCATGTGGAAAAATTTACGAACCTTGAAGTGAACACGGAGATTTGAACCACGCGCCTTGCATGACTTGGCTGGATTGTCAGGCTCCCGAGAATAACGACCCATTTTTACTGAAAAAATAAAGCGGCTATGTCACTAATGAACACACTGAGGTTATGTTTGTTTTCAAAAATTATATTGAGCACTTTTATTTGAAATAATCACGTTAAACACTAGCTCACAGGTTGTGTATTAATATCGTCGACATTCTACTTTAAATATTTAAGGATTTTCTCGATAAAAACGGATAGCAAAACAGCAAACCAACCTCTCAAGACACTTATTTGTCAGGAAAAGGCATAGACAAAAATTATTTGGAATGACAATTCGTGACATTTATTCCAGTGCTGCTATTACAAAAATTCTAAGAACAATACATAGAAAATAAAATGTCTCTATGGTCACTCGCAACTCCCGTTAGGCCTACGTCACTGACCTTGAAGTCTATACATCTCGTGTAATAACAACAATTCGATGTATTTTTAAGGACCATTTCAAATAGATTTTTATTTAATAAAATATTACAATTAGACGATACAATTTAAAACACACTCTTGGAATAATGTCTACTTTCTTATTTTAAAATTTGACCTGTGACCAAAAAATAACCCTGTATTTCTGGCTATTAAGAAGGGTCTTTTTGTTGACGTTTTAATTAATGAAGTAATAACGGGAGAGAAAATAAAATTGAACAAATTTATTTTAATAATTAGCTTTTATTAAGGTAGAGCAGAGCTATGATTTTAAGATAATGACGACAATTAGTAACATTTTTTTTAACAAAAAAATAAAAATAATAGTATCTAACTTCAAAGAATATTATTATTATTATCAAACTAGCAGTGCCCGCGACTTCGTTCACGTAGCGTAGTTATAATCAAAGTGATCTAGCACTATTTTAACATCGATCCAATTAGTTTTTCGTAAATATATTCAACGCGCAGACACATCGATTTTACTTATTTATTATATGTACAGATTATACATTCAGAAATAACAAAAAATATTGTTTACACACAACAATGAAACAACTCAATCTTGAGTGACATTTTGAGTTGCATAAAATACCAGTAGCTCTGCAGAGGCATACATTGTATAAAGTGAGCGTTGCTAAGGGCCCGCGCATAGGGCTTTCACACACTAAAGGTACGCACCACGATTGACAATATTTTTTAAACAAGGTTTTGTAAGATATTTTTGTAACTAATGAGTGGCTAACTCTATGAAGGATCATTTCATCGAAGAATATAAGTTATAAGCATATGTAAGAAAAGCCGAAATATCTGTAACCGAATCTGATAAAAAAGTTCCGGCGCTTGATCGAAGACTTATCTCGTTACGAATGGAGTTTCCAACTTCATAAGTAATTATAAGTTGTCTGTTTTCATCTCTTCAGTCTTTTTTGTTTCTCTAACTTTCTGTGTTCTAACGAGTAATTATAATATAAGTCTTTTATTTAAGCGAAGAGTCGTTTTTTCTTAATATGTTTGAAAACTTCTAACATTTCTATTTGAAGTTTTAAATTTAGAATAGTGCACATTATATCCATGGCGTACATAATGTTTACAATAGGGCGCCATTACGGGAGTCGGAGCTCGGCTCACAAAGCGCTTTGAAAATCTCCGTTTGAGATAAAAACTGTATAAAACATGTTGTGCCAATAGAAGTGAAAACTTAAAACTATAAAGTGCAGTGTGACAGTGTCCTATAACAGGGGCTGGGGAACCAATGGCATGCGTGCCATTGTTGGAACGTAACACAATATTTTGGGTACATTTTTTGTGGTAAATAATGAATTTGAAATATTTTTTATTATTATTTTTCAAGTTATCATAAGATGAAGATTATTTGATCGCACGTTGAAGTCCACATTGAACATTTTTTAGACAATTGGCATGTATAAAACGGACGCGGGGACCTAAGTTGGGACCTGGCAAAAATACCATTCCCCGCCATACTAGGGCGACACCGGGGGAAGTGCGGGGCTAGAGAGCAGACTTCGCATTCTTGACGGTCCTAACTTACCGCGTGCGTGTAGTATATGCATAAAGGTTCGCCTACACTGTCCTATTATCTGTGCGCTACAAATGGCACTACGAGTGGCGTAGCTGTACCTACTTTTTGCTACATAATGTGCTACGAAGCATGTTGCTAACGCCAATTCATATTTTTCCCTGTCCAAGTCGGGTAAAGAAGTTTTAACTTCAATAATAGTGCAGTAAAGTTAAATATCGATCATAGACAGCAATATTGGTATACAAAATGTACGCGAAATACGGTGTTTCGCGTGCGCAGCACCCAGCACGCGAAATAACGAAGATACCGAAACGAGGTTTTGTGAAAAGTGCGTTATCACATTTTCCAGTAGTGGAATGTTACATGAAGCAAAATTTTACGAGAGCTATTTCTATTTGCGTCTATAAAGCCCATGCCTACTCTCATCTAAATCTATAAATCTCGATTGATCGCCGGTATTCCACACATTTTAAAGCTTCAAGCAGATAAATATAGCATTTTTTTAGTATTTAGGGCGAATATCGTAAGACCACTTGTAATATTACTTTTCATACCCATGCAAAATTTCAACCCAATCGGTTGAGCCGTTTAGAAGTTGACATTCCGACAGCAGCGCCACCTACCGGATCCAAAATAAAATATAGTCTATATTACTCGTGGATAATGTAGCTTTCGAATGGTGAAAGAATTTTTAAAATCGGTCCAGTAGTTTTTGAGCCTATTCAATACAACCAAACAAACAAACAAAGTTTTCCTCTTTATAATATTAAGTATAGATAAGGGAGATAAACGAACATTCCAAGCCCTTAGATCAGTGATTCTCAGCCTTTTTTTTGTTGCAGTAGAGTGTAGGTGGACATAATATATTTGTTAATATAATTTTTATATTGCTTAATCTCTAGATCTGTTAATTCTCCTTCGTACCCGTTTTCCATCACATATATCACATGCATGTAGTCGAATTGGACGGACACATCTCGCTTACACGAAACCGGCATAAAGTGACAGGAGGGCGGCGCATCTGTATATCCATGCGGATGTCTGTGGACGTCGGTGCTAATGAAAATGGCTCCTATTGCTCGTTTACCTCCTTCTATACTAATATTATAAAGAGGAAACTTTTGTATTTTTGTATGTTTGTATTGGATAGGCTCAAAAACTACTGGACCGATTTCGCAATAGGACTTCTTTGAATTTATAAAGTTCACAAGAATGACACTCGTAAAAAACGCGAATTGCGAAACTTATTCGCTTTATTCTTATACATCATCGTCTTAGGGCGCTTGTAGACGTCCGTTTTTTTCACCGGATAACGGACCGTGTTTTTTGCCGGATTCGCGGTGGTGTATGAATTATAATGAATGTGTGTACATGCACCGGACATCGGTCCGGCGAACAATTTACGCCGGATGCACCACCCCTTCCCCTCGGCGCGACGGACACCGGTCCGGTGTAAGAAATGGCGGTCATCCACGCCAGTGTATGGTGCGTGTTGACGCTGCCGGACGTATTGCCTGTTTTCTGTTAATTGAGTGCCGTCTACCTGCGTTCTTTTAAAAATGGGTAATATTGACATGGAATTGTTAATAAGTTCGGTTGAAAATAGGCCTGTACTGTGGGACAAAACCCAAGAGTGCTATAAAAATAGACAGTCGAGTTTTGCCGCTTGGAGAGAAATTTGTCTTGCGTTAAATGAAGGTTTTGAAACACTTATTATGTATAATACGTGATATGTACATATTAATGAAGTGACACTTAAATATTCTATTATGAGAACATTTGTAATATAATAGTGAATACAGCGAGATTCTCACACATAATTTAAATTAAAATGATTGTAAACTTTACATTATTTTCTACGATTATACACTTAGGACAAGGTACATTTTTTTTATATCACACACCATAAATGGAAATAAGCCAAGGCGAGTTGGACTCGCACACCGCGGGTTCCGATCATTATAAGGTAAGTAAGTATACAAAATGACATTTTGTGACAGCCTGGTGACAGGCAGATTGGGTAGGGGTTTAAATAGCCCCCTTTTTTTACCCTTTAGGTACGGGACCATAAAATGGAAAATAAGGCATTGATTAAGGCTCATTTAACCAACACAGCCTCGCGAGGAAAATAACGATTTATTTGTAAAATTTTAAATTTAGCCACTTTTAGTAACATGCATGTCTTCGTTCGTTGCATTTCTTTTGAGACGCAGGGGGCATTCAGTGTCGGACTCTGCAACTGGGATGCAAATCCGACTAAACCCCTGACTTCAGCCGTTTTAATTGGAGGGTCTCGGATCTGCAGGCAACAGGATCAATCCAGCGAGTGTGGCACTACCTCAGTCTACCCCACGCGAGCATGACGTGAAAACTTGCTATTCATGCATCTATGTGTGGAATTCTAGACAATAATATACTATCGGTCAAGTCACAAGTGGCGACCCAGTTGAGTGTTAACAAAGACGACATACCAGCGGCATAGCGCACAGGAATTTAATCAGCAGCCGCTTGAATTCCGGCAGGTTCATTGTGATGATCGATCTGAAACAAAACAAACGTTGGAGTAAGTCGGCGCAGACGAATGACACGACAGTGAAAACAGAGTGAAAAATTAAATAGTTGAACTTCAATTATTTATATAATTATTTATTTTTATAATTATACAGTATTATTTTTTTGTCACCGGCCAAATTTTAAATTAAGGAAGTAGACATCATTCCAAGAGTGTGTTTTAATTTTATTCGTCTAATCCTAAACGTAAAACGTAGGCCTACCATAAATCGCGAGTGTACCTAATGCACGTGGTGATCAAGAAATATGTTTTACAACATGGGACAAAGCATTTGTATCAAATTTTTTTTTTAATTTTTTTATTTCATAAATCGAATGTATTATTGATTCTGAATCAAACCTGAAAATTTGGCCGGTGACCAGAAAATAACCCTGTATATTAGATTAAAAAAAAAAGACGAACAATCGGAGACTTGGCGACTACCGATGGATGTGGATATTCGCATTATTGACGTTTCCTTTATTCGTCTATAGGCCACCGGATCTCACCGCAAGAAATTCTACAGTATAAGTAGCACTTGGCCTGAACATGAGAGTTACCTCGCTGCTGGAGTCAACCCGATTCGGATACAATGCAGCAAGGCCCTTTCAGAGCAGCCACAGACGTAGGTATAGAGGTACGAGGTACGACAGGGATAGAGCATCTATTTGACTCACTGGTTGTTATTGGGAGCTATCAATATATAATGACAGTCGGGAGTCAGGTAGCTGGCTGTGTAAGCTGTGCCAGGTGGCACTGAGCTCCCGGTCCAACCGTCTGCGCCTGATTTCTCTCTGTGTAGCACTGCCATACCGTGCCATCAGAACATGACGAGTGCATTTGATCTGTGGACACTTGTGCATGTCCTGTACATTTGATAATTCGTTTTAAGTGTGGTTTTAGTATTACGTTGTTGTTGGACTTTACTCCGCCATAAATTTGACATTAAAATATTTTAAAAACAATAGAGACAATAAATTTCTCGTATTAGGTACAAAGAACGTATTTCAAATTAAAAATAACTAGGTAAGTGTGATTATAATAATTAAAATAACTTAAGAATTATTTAGATATATTGT
>LUGF01039001.1:211724-222476 GCA_001625245.1 Calycopis cecrops | reverse complement strand
AAATCACATGAATTTACTTTTAAATTTCTACTAAACAGTAGATTATTCGTTGTCTGTGGTGTTAATTTTTGCTTTCATTTTTTTGTAGAGCTTTGTCTCTTTCTCGCAAATCCTTTATTCCAAATTTAGTAAGAGGTAGTGCCACACTGCATGCTTGCATGCAGTCGAATTGGGCCGGCACGACCGGGGAGCTCACACGAGACCGGCGTAAAGTGACAGCTGTGCTGTCGCGTTTCGTGCGGTGTGTAAGTAGCCGGTGGCCCATGGAGGTGGGAGGAGAAAGGAGGGCAGCGCATCTGTATAGCCTCTATGCGGATGTTTGTGGGCGTCGGTAGTCATGAAAATGGCTCCGACTGCTCGTTTGCCCTCCTATACCTTAAAAAAAAAAAAAAATCCTTTGCAAGCTGTCATTGAACCAATGAGAGCGCAGCTGCAGCGCGCGCAGGGCCAATCAGGAGCGAACGCTCGCTGTTAGGATTTTGAAATAAGGCTCTCTCACCACTCTTTCTCTCTCTCTCGCTCTCACACAGTGTTATAATGAGATTTTACGATATCGATTTGGATATTATAACATCATGTCAAATTGCTTCAATTGAGTTTTTTGTTGGCTGAGCTATAACAGTAGTTATTATAAGTCAAGTATTGAAAACATAAGTAGAATGTTACAACATTAGTGTAGATAAATATTTTTATAACAATTCTTATAAAAGGTACAATGTTATAAATATGTAAGCACATCCGACATAGGTTTAGAGGCCACCCGGGCTCATAGGAACAGGTCGCAGGTGGGGGCAGCTGCCCCTACCAGGAGTCCCTTAATCTCCTACTACTTCCTACATACTATGAGTAAGTACTACTTAAATTCAGATTTGTCTCCCCCCTGTTTTAGAACCTAGGTGCGAGGTTTGCCCCCCCCCTGTCTAAGAACCTGGGTGAGAGGTTTCCCCCCGCACCCCCTGTCTCAGAACCTGGGTGCGAGGTGTCTCCCTCCCTCCTGGCTCAGGTAGTTACATGCCAATTGGCAAGATTATAGTGCTTATTGTTTTTTCATTCATAAATATCAGTGGTTGGTTGAGTTTTGTCTAAAATTTGTTTATTTTTTCCTTATTCTTTTTTCTTACTGTAGAAATGGCAGATATCATGAATTTGATATTATGATGATTTGCCATGTTAATCAACATGTGCTAGTTTTGTCTGTTTGTCCGTTTGACCGTCTTTTGTTTGTCCGGTCTAATCTCCGAAACTTTTTGTGGTGTATAGATACTAAGACTGGTCAACATCAAAAACACTTTTTAGTGCGATAAACTCTCTCATTCCTACGGGATTTCGGAATTTTGGCACAAACAAACAATAAAAAATCACTTTGATAATAATATTATGTACTATGCTACGCGAACGAAGTCGCAGGCACCCGCTAGTTTTAAAATAAGAGTTTGAAAGGCTAGTTAGTAAAAAAAGTTGTCATAACATTCTCCTTAATATTAACTACACCTATAGCTAGTAGTCTTAGCACTCTCTTGTCGGAGGCCAAGACTCACTTCGGGTCACTGTCACTACTGAGCCAGCGGAGTAAGTAAGTAAGTATAGCTAGTAGTAAATAAACATTCTGTTATCTAACCATACCGAAGACCGATTGTTTTAGTTGCTACACTCAGCACTATAGGCCGTCATATATTTTTGATTGTGAACTATTAAGGACTACATATGCTACTACCTAATCCGTTATGAATTAATTTATAAGGAGTTTTTTACAATATGATAGATTTTCTGCTTGTCTATACAATATCAGGAGGAGGTATAATAAAATAAATTGCTTATTCTACATCTATTTGGAGTCACTCCACGGTATACTTATATTTGAGTACATTCCTAATGAAGTGTTCCAACGTGAGATTAATAAGGATACGACTTAATTTTGCACTTGTCGTCTTCTTCTTGATAAGAAATTTCTTATAGAAAAATAAGTGTGAAAAAGATTCCATTGTATCGACTGGGATATAAAACTGAGATTGAGATAGACGACTCTTTAGTTTTATAACATAAAAACGATTTTCTATATGTAAATAATAATAATGATTTTTTTACGCTTTATGTAAATTGTATGTATTATAATGTGTATGTATTTAACAGTCTGACGATATTATGAGGCAAATTTACATGTACTAGACGTATTATTTAACATTAATGTACAAATTCATAATATGTTCAATTCCTTAATATCAACATAGCATATTTGATGATAAAATACATATTTTGACCGCAGAAAGTATGTGCTTAGATTTGTAACAATGTAAGCTCGTAAGCACCTTGAACGTACCGAATTTACACACTGTCGCCCTATGGGAAACCGACTCACGGATTCGTATTCATTTTAGCAATATTACGATATACACGTAGTAAAACTTGTGTTAGCATTTATTAATTATGTTATATAGTCAATTTTAACGCATAACATTTTCATTGATTGGGTTCAGGATAAACGACACGAAGCTTTGCCTATTTTTACAAATGCGAGGAGCATTGGTAAAGAAGCTACTTCAGCTGAGGCTGTCTTAGTTGGGTAAATCGGACGATCTGCAGATGCAGAACAAGTGACACGAAACCAAGAGAAAAAAATCACTTTGAAGCAAGGGTATCTCAAAAACAATAGGAATTGCTTATCTCAAATGTAAAAAAAATAATCTTCAGTATGGATATACAAATAATTAAAATCTACATCTTTACTAACGTTACAAAACTGAAGAGTTTATTAATTTGAATGCACATTAATCAAGAGCTACTATTCCGAATAAAATATTTCAGTGTTAGATAATATTTTAGGCTCAATTCACACCAAAAGCGTGGCGAAGCGGAGCGCACTTTCAGTGTTCGTTTGTTCGAGTTTCTCATGCGATAATAAGTATCATAGCAATTATTATAAAGTTGAAATTCATATGAGACATAAACTGCGCTTTGCTTCGCTGCGCTTCGCCGCGCTTTTGGTGTGAATTGACCCTTAGGGAAGGCGTCACGTGACATATTATAATAATATATCACGTTACGCCGTTTGTCGTACATTACGACCAATAGGAAAGGAGTTAGGGAGGTGAAACCGCGAGATGCTGCTAGTTTTTTATACACTTTTGGAGTATCCATGTTCTAAGCAAACCAAAATTTTGTAGCATCATTGGCCTCTAAAAATGTATTATACCATCGGATAGCCGTTGCAGTATAGAAATACAATGATTTCATATATCTTTATATAGGTGGGCGTATCCACATTATGATCACCGAACAGCATCTTATCAGTTACCAATTCGGTTCCCTTGACTTCGTTAATGGTAAAGTCTCATGAAATGAAACTGAGCAAGCATTTTCTTTGAACGTCGCACTGATCTTATTAGGGACTCGTTAAATTTCTTTTGTGTCGTCACGTACGTTTATCATCTATTGCCGAAATTGTAACCAATTTGAGTTGAGTAGTTTTTGCGTGATATTTTTTATTTTTGTTTTAATTGAGTTCAAAACACGTTTCAGAATCTTTTTCGTATATACTTAAAGGAGCCACTGAGCGCTTCGCCGAAATAGCTCATAAATTCATTCATTTGTAACTTGAAGAGAAGTGGTGGAACTCTTTCTGTTCCTTCACCCCATCCGTCCCATGGACGCACAGCTACTTACAAATCGCACAAAACACGACGGCATATCTACACATTTAAGATGGAATTATGTGAGATTGCCCTCCTTATCCGTGCCGGCTCAAATCGGCTACTGTACATGTACTGTACTTACTGTACATACATGTAGCGTGGCATTATCTGTCACAAAATTAGCAATGTCAAAATATTTTTTTGTACGTATGAACTACATTATCTTTTTTTTAAGGTCTAAAGGGGCAAACGAGCAGTCGAGCCATTTTCATGACTACCGACGCCCATAGACATCCGCACAGGCTATACAAATGCGCTCCTACCTCCATGGGCCACCGGATACTTACACACAGCACAGCTGCCACTTTACGCCAGTCTCGTGAAACCTTCCCGGTCGTGCCGGCCCAATTCCGCTGCATGCAAGCATGTTGCATGCTGTGCACTACCTCTTACAAAAGCATGGTATTATCTGTCACAAAATTAACAATATATAAATATGTTTTCGTACGTATGTACTAAATTATCAATAATATAAAATATTAAATACAAATAAAAGATTTCACACGAACCTTACAAGGTCGTAATATTGCATGTAGGTCTCACCGTTTCTTTTGTTGCCTGAAAGCCTTTGCTACTAAGCGATTTCGATGAATGGCCGGGGCTCTTTCGGCATTCACTTGACCGAGAAGCTTAGATTTATGAACATATATTATAAGGCCTCATCATCACTACACAGTATAAAACAAAGTCGCTTTCCGCCGTCGGTGTGTCTGTGTGCTTAGATCTGATTTTGATGGGGCTTTTTTAATAGATAGATTGATTCAAAAGGGAGGTTTATAGGTATAATAAAATAGAATAAAAGGAGCGCGAAGCCGTGAGCAAAACCTTGTAATGTATATTCCTATATCACTTTATGTGTGTCTTAATAATCTGTTAAGTGATCGACATTAAATTTGTAAAACTTTATCGAAATCTCCAGTAAAAATATTTAATTCCAACCATACAAAGAGAATAAGTAACATCAGGCTGTGTGTCATTTTTACTCGAAGTTGAAGAAATAAATGTTTTTTTTGGGTAAAGTTGTAACCGAGCATGTAATTCGTGCTTCTTTGAAGTATTGGGGCCAGAACAACATTGTTGTCTTAGCTTACCCGTTGTAAAATATTGAAATTAAAATATTAATGTCATTCGTAATCTCGACGTTAGTTTCAAGACAAAAGTTTATAATTAATTGAATAAGACTTGTATTTTACCAGCAGCTCCGCAGACGACAACTGGTAAATAGACAAAGGCTGCAGCGAACATGCCGGCGGGCGGCGGCTTACCAAATAAGAGACCCCTTAACAATAGATGGCAATAAAGCCTTCCTTGTAGTCTAAGAGCTATAGCTCTAAATAATAAAGAATTTTTATCAGGTATCGGAATTTTTTATTACTTTTCTTCTTAAGAAACTATATAATAATATCCTCCTAGCCGATTTCGGCTACGGCGGCCGTTTCTATAGAGACGAGCCAGATACGCAGTATATATTATAGTGCACAAGTGTGCGCGCGCAGACACAAGTGCACTCTCTATTCCCTCACTCTCATATTCCGATGGGACGGAAATCCGACACGACCGGTGAGAAATCAGGCGCAGGACCGACGGCTTAACGTGCTCAAGAAGAAACGATATAGTGCTTATGCGACGCGATGGTTTAAAATAAATGAGGTAGTAGCAAAATCATATTATATTACAATGTGTTATATCATAACAGAAGTCGATATGGAGAGCATAAGCCCCTAATATTTTAGTTACCACAGGCTTACACTTAAGTTTCGTATTCCGAGGTGATTTGTGAATTCAGAGGGTCTTACAAAGACCAGCTATCTGAATTAGAGAACAATATACTATCTTATCAAGAACACTTCGAAAATCGCTCATTCGTACGGGAATTTCAGTAATTATACTTTACCATACGGATTAGAAAATTTGAATGAAATTTTCTGTGATGTTATGATCTTATGAATGAAACTATTCGACAGGATGTCATTTATCGGTTCCGCTTGTTTATGAATAACGCTATGAATAGGTAGGTGACTTTCATGAAAAAATTAAAATATTTTTTATTGTAACTCGAGTTAATAATAATAATAATAATAATATCTTTATTTCAGATTATTTACATCCATATTAATTGTTAGTAAGCTTATTCTAGTTGGTTAGTAAATAATTAATTAATTAAGCTAATATTAATATGACAGAGAAGGCAATAAGTAACGTATAACTCAAGCTCCTCGCTCACAATACGTAAGCCCTGAGTCGTAGGAGCGTCGTAAAATTTGATACCCCCATGTTGTATACGAACAGGGCCGATGTGAATATACCGTAAAGTTCTCGTATAATCTGTTGAGCGCGTTTGTATTCGAACGCGAAATTGCAAATGTGTCGTTGTTTAAGGGCTGAAAACAGCCTTTGCTATTTTTGCTAGAGGAAGGTTACTCGGTGAAGAATGTATTCTTATAATTTTGTATCTGGGTCACATAATTTATCTATATGTATAATAGAAAATAAATCATATTTTATTTTTATTTGTCATGTGTCTTTGGTAACAGGTAATAAGTATAAAGATTTTTATAACAAAACAAAAACTTGCTTTGGCCTGCGTGGAGATTTAAAGTACAGATGTTGACGACAGGTTACGCCTGTAATTAACAACACCAATAATTATTACTTTTTATGTGGGCACAACGGTAGCTAGTCTAGGTCTAGATGTCTAGGATATTACATACGAGTGCTCTCCACCGACTCATTCACTCACATCGATACATTAAAAGCTCCTCTTGTGACTACGTAGTAAATTTCGATATACATATTATATTGAAACTTATTACGGTTTTCGTATAAATCATTCGTAGAAGACCAAATAAACAAACCTCGCATATAAAGTGACAGTCTTTAAAATAGTATAAAATTAAAAAAAAAACATTTCTAGTAGTAGCGTACATTTTTAAACACAATAAATTAATTCGCCATTGTAAATTGAGGTAAGCGAATTTTCCTCCGTTAAGGCATTACACAGAAGGTTTAGCGGGAATTAGGCGCGTAACTCCGCCATATCTAATTTGTTCCTCGCTCATTTAATTCGATTTCACAATCCTCATTGTATTTTACGTTTAAATTCTCTCGCTAATATTTATTTTAGCAGCCATTAACCGCTTGTTCATCACGGGCTTTCTTAATTAACGCACGAAATTATGAAACGTCCTTCGTCATTTGGGGCCATCCATAAAGTACGTCACACTAATTTCACGATTTTTTGTCCCCTCCCCACGTCCTTGTCACAGTAACTCACATTTGAGAGACCTCTCCCCTCCCTAGTGTGATGACACATATTTCACAATTTTACATCTAGAAACAGGTAATCATTATCAAATGGTTATATTATAAAAACTATGTCCCTACAGAAAGAGTTGCTTTTTTAGATTTTCATTAATAGTTCAATGTTCGTGTTTTAATATTTAAATTAAAATAGATTTTGAAATGTGCCGTCACAAAATTTAGGACACTTCCCTCCCCCTTGTCACACAATGTCACATTTCGTCGACCCACGCCCTCCCCCTTAACGTGTGACGTAATTTGTGGATGGCCTTTTTTGAGAGATTTAGCTCTTGATTGCCGTGATGGCTAATTAGAGTTCTTTGGCCACATTCTACGGACGGATGGTGACAACTTAGAACAACTTCTTGTCACAGGTAAATTTGAAGGCAAGCACCCAAGACGTCGTATTAGGAATACGACGTCTTGGGCGCTGATGATGTTCTGCAGAATATGTACTGACCAATTTCACTCCGTGTTGAACTTTAAGCTGGACGACGCTCTCCACGATACCAAGGACCGAACCAGGTATCATATGCATAGGATTAACGCTAAATATAGTATTCTGCAATCAAATATAGTACCTACCTACTCTAGGTTTAGAATAGTTCGGCGGGTCAACTAAAAAAAAAACTAATTGAGGCATTGAGCATCAATAAACACGATTTTTCGCTCTTAGCTATGTAAATATTTCAGTCTTGAAAATATAGTATTTTTTGTGTACCTACTATATATTTCTTCAACAGTAGTACCTACACAGACCTGAAATATAGTACAATACTATATATTATAGAAGGGTTGGCAACCCTAGCTACGATACGCATAACTAGACTGATGACAATGATTATTACATATTGTACATGCAGGTTCTTCGTATTAGGAAATCGCAGTAATAAAAATATGTTTTATAACCGACAGAGACACACTTTATAGATCTCTGTAGTAGGGGATATAAAATGGTGAGACTGGATGTCCTGCCACTTCCATATCAACTAACTTGCTTCACAAATACGACGGCCAAAATAACTAGTGCTTATTTTAATCAACTCGTTTGTGTTTGTTGTGTGTGTTTAACGTTTTCAGTAAGAATATAATATAAATTTTATGTAAATTTTATGTTAGTCGCAGTCAGAATGTGTGACAAAATATTATGCTGATTATGTAAATTTATTTCGCTTTACAGTAAGTGGGTTAGTTATCTATTTATATTAAAGAATATATTTATTTTACTAGGATAATAAATAGGTCTATATACTATATCGATCTTAACACACTTTAATTGGTATTTTTTCTTATGGTTAGTTATGAGTCAGTACATCCTTAATGCGATAAAAACTTTTCTTTATTTTTTTTTCAGCCTATATTATCCCACTGCTGGGCAAAGGCCTCCCCAATGTTCGCCAACCGTCCCGGTCTTTTGTCTTCTCCCACCAGCTTTTGTCGTAGGCATCGAGGTCGTCCCGCCAACGTTTCCTCGGCCGTCCTCGGCGTCTCGCTCTGTCCGGGGCCCACTGGGATGTTATGTGGGCCCACTTCTCGGCGTTCTTCCTCGACACATGACCAGCCCACTCCCACTTCCACCGGTAAGTCTTGTTGCCGACGTCTGCGATGCGGGTCGTTGAGCGTAGTGTCGTATTCCGCACTCGGACGACGCGTTTGACGCCGAGGATGCTACGGTCCAAAAACATGTAATCAAAATAAAACACGTAAACAGTAACATCTAATAACATTTATGTATTTTTTTTTACAGTACAGGGGCAAATGAGCAGTCGGTAATTTCCGACGCCCACAGATATCTGCAACACCAGGGGTTTTGTAGTTGCGTTCATGACCTTTACTATAAGAGTAGGCCCTTTTCTTGAAGATCCCTAAGTCATATCGGTCCGGAAACACTATTGAGGTCATTATTGAACGTCAATACCACGAGATCTACTTAAATTGAAGAGACGAATTATTTTTTAAAGTAATCGCATTAATTAAAGCTTAAATATCTGCCTCGACAAGGCCGGAAGGTTTTGTTCAACCATCTGTCCCGGTTGACAATCAAAATATTTGGGAGAGTATGCAAATTTATACAATCTGAAATATCCCGATGGTCTAGGGATGAAAACACCAACTGTTTTTCGACTTCACGGGAAGTATTTTAAATCTCGCTGGACAATTGGCTACGTCATTCTCGGATTTCTAAAGCGAACGTGTCCACGACTATGAATAAAACATACCGTGATCTAGTGCAGATTTGAAATTTCACCAAAGGTTTTATTGCGTTTTATTAAGGCCGTACGAGCTTGGAAATATATGATGAAATACTTTGCTACAATTCGTGTATATGAAAAAAAATGCCTATAAATTCACATTGCATAAGGGTATTAAGCTGGTGTATGGTTATACACTTGGTTTTGCATGCATTGTCGTCGTTTAACCAATACCCTGGTTAGGTTAATTCAGAACTTGAGTGTTGACTCTTATACCCGGCTGCTGATGAAGCGATCTTAAAATAATTTAGTGGAAACAGAGGTGCGTAAGATCCAACTCAACAATTGGCGGGAAATTGCGCAAGATCGTGCGACGTGGTTAACTCTGGTTACGGAGGCCACGACTCACTTCGGGTTACTGAACCAGAAGAGTTAGTTGGTTTTAATGACAGCAAGACGTAACCGAACAAGTTGAAACAGTTCTGTACGCTACCAATGAGTTTCTTCATGCAGATATCTGAAAATGAATCAGAGTACAGGAAAATTTCGTATAGAAAGTGATTTTGCATGAAAATCTACTCGCAAGTTGCCTCGGAGAAAGCCAATAATCCAACTGAACATAATTTATCGCAACATGGTTCCGCAGCTCTCAGTCGCTTTATAAGTTTAGCGCCTAGGGGCGAGTGTTAACGCTAAGCTAACTTGTGATGACTTCTACAACTATCGCGGTGATGTGAATAACGGTGTCATCAGAAACATAATTCTGTTGTAAAATCTCAACTGTAGCTAATCTCATTTATATTATAATTTTTTTATTTGGAATTTACTAAGATGAATGTAATATTTATTTTCTTCTTTACAAATTTAGAATAGTTCTTACAATGAGTATTATTAAAATAATATTGTTAAGGTCTCTGATTACGGAGCGGTAAAAAAGAGTTTATATGAGAAATTTATTGACAGTTCATAAGGAACATAATTCAGTTGTAAAATCACAACTGTAGCTAATCTCATTTATATTTTCATATTTTTTTTTCTGGAATTTACTAAGATAAATGTAATATTTCTTTTCATCTTTACTTAAGAATAGGTCTTATTGACAATGAGGATTATTAAAACAATATTGTTAAGGGTGCTATCGGTAAAAAATGCCGAAATTGAGTTTTTTTAAGGCAAATTACTTGTAAATGGAAATAATCTATTGAAAATCAACTTTGGTTCCGCATAGCACAAATATTTTTTATTGACTTAAACAATACAATTTTTTATGAGCTTATTATGACTTACATGGCGTAATTCAATAGTAACTTTGAAATTTAATTAAATAAAATCTAACATAATAATGTTAATTTTTTTTGGTGATTTTATTAATCGAATATCGTGTTAATAAATGAGTATAGGAGGCTGAACTTAGTGGGCCCAAATGTAAGAAGTTAAGATGTAGTCTAAAAAATGGGTCCTATTTTTTTATATAAAAATAGGAAAGAATCAGGACATTTAGCAATGTGGAGACGGAGAAATATAAAAAATATATATTTCATGACAAAATCGATTAATTGTTGAATATAATC
>LUGF01039001.1:186597-203281 GCA_001625245.1 Calycopis cecrops | reverse complement strand
GGTAATTTATTAAGAAGCTGTGCTGTCATGAAATATTTCGTCATGTGGCACGTGACCAATAAATCGAATATTATAATTTGTTACATGATAGTTTTAAGATTTCAATGTTCAGTTGACGGATTTTTTTTTTTATGATATAGGAGGTCAAACGAGCAGCCGGAGCCATTTTCATGACTACCGACGCCCACAAACATCCGCATAGAGGCTATACATATGCGCTGCCCTCCTTTCTCCTCCCACCTCCATGGGCCACCGGCTACTTACACACCGCACGAAACACGACAGCACAGCTGTCACTTTACGCCGGTCTCGTGTAAGCGAGAGGTACCGCCCCGGTCGTGGCGGCCCAATTCGACTGCATGCAAGCATGCAGTGTTGCACTACCTTTTACAATTCACATGCATTGGAGAACACGTTAAGCGTTCGATCCTGTGCTCCCGCGCTCTTCAGTTGGGTTGGAATAATATCGTCAACCTTCCGATATGCCCAGTGTCCCATAAAAATGAACCAATGACTTAACAATATACAGTTTAATATACTTACTACTAGTCCAACACGAATTTATTAGCTTGTTATATAGATAGTCCTTGTTGGACTATCTATATAATGAGCTAATAAATTCATCAAAACTATCTTATCTGTATTATTGGGAGCTTTAACACAACTACAAGTCATGTTGCTCATTTTATATCTACAAGTATCGACGTGCGTTATAAATATAAAAGATCAAAGAAAATAATATTGAAAAAGGCCAAGAAAATGGACATGATGGTGTGGGATGCTGAATTTTCTCCAAGGGAAGATTTATCATGTTATTTTATAGTCGTGTTCACCTTCTGTTCTCTGGGCATGGCCTGCTCCTTTATTGCGATGGTGCTGCTCATCACCACTGCTGCATTATACGAGGAGTGGAGGAAGGTGTACAAAAACCAAATTATATTACAGTTTATGCTCGCAAGATTTTTCTACACCACAGTGAGGTATAGCGTGGAGACTAATCGATTCGTGAATGGAATAAATTTCCACGTGCACGGCAGCTACTATACAACTATCTTCATGACTTACACAGAAGTGGCGGTGGTGATTTGGATGTTTGTGTTCACCAAACAAATGTACGACGACTTCGTTAAAGTGTTCCCTGCAGTCATACCGTTGTGGAAAGTGTCGCTAGTGGCGTGGATTGTGCCTGTTTTTGTTACCATTTTGATATTTTTCACTTGTGTATTTCAAAGGATAAGCCAAAGTTTATTTTTCTTGGTATATTTGTTTGTTGCAAAATGGCCGTTTCTTTTAACGAACTGCGTACTTCTAGTTTTGGTACTTAGAACTATTTTGAGTGATAATAAAAGTAAAAAAATTAAGAATAGACGAATCGTGTTAGTGCTTATAGTACTTATAATATCGTTTTCATTACAACAAATAATATTAGATTCTTTAAAATTGATAAACACTTTATTTGTCAATGAGTACGACGAATGTTCTATTTGGTTCTTGAAAATTACGAGCACATTAGTGGTGTACCAATGTGCTGCTTCTATATTTTTCTGGTTATTTGGTAATGAGAAGACTAGAATTTTATGGGGAATAGAAAAGGAGAAGTCCAAGTTAATGAAGCAATCTTCCATAACATCTATTTCGGAAATAATAATTACGAGAAATAAAAACTAGGTAATATTTACAGTTCATTATTTTACGTTACATAATAAATGTACAAGTCAAAGCAAATTGAGCCTAGTAGATGCTAGTAGCCACCATTAAGTAGCTTTTACTACTACGAGTACTAATAAAATCCAGAGCAGTCTAATAATGTAAGCGAAGCTTTGCAGCCAGACAGTCTAACAGAAATGTACATTAAAATAACTACTAATAAAATTAAAGTATCATGTTCATAATACATGTATATCAATTAATACTGGTGGTCTTTACATTAAATATTTGTTTTAATTTTATTTTTGTTTTATTTTATAAATATTTTTATTAAGTTATTATTCACTTATTGATGATGAACATCTTATAAACTAAAATACACACCTTACTTTAATAATATAATAATACTTTGTTATTACACGTTTTTTTATGTCGCCCTTTTAAATAATAATCAGTAATTATATAACACAAAGAATAAAAGAAAGAATAATTATAATAATAATAATAAATTATATAAACAAATATTTATGATAGCTACGCTCCATGGGTTTATGTTACGTCATGTTTTCTTGAAACAAGATCAGTGAATTTTCAATTTGTACAATAGTAGCCTGTTACGATATGGATGTACCGATATGGTGTTACAAATTTCAACATCTTTTTTTTTTATTATTAAGAGCATGATCATAAACATGTATTAACTTGTATGATAGCATTGAGTATTTATTATTTTTCATATTACTTCTGCCGCAAAGTGCAATAGTACCGTATGGTATTGTTATGTAATCGTATCTGCACAGAGCAGCACGTCATTAACTATTAAAAAACTATTTAACCTTATAAAAATGACAGTTAACTCACGGTAACCTAACTAACTTACAGTCTGCTAGACAAACATGACGACATAAAACTAAATCAAAATTTAATATGCGTAATATAAACGTAAAATAAAATGAAATCATTGAAATTAATAATTTGTAATTGTTCGAATTGATCGAGTTTTTTATTATTGTGTAATAGGGATTTTGTAGTTTCTAATTGATTTATTTTCGAACATTCGCTATAAGCGGACCATGTTTGTCAGGTGGCAATTATTGTCTATTTTTTAAACGAATGATCAAAATTGGTTGTATGGATTCACCATCACTATCATCAACAATTAAACTTTTATTTAAGATTAGTAAATCTTCAATGAACGCCTTTATCATCATCATCAGGAGTCTATTGCAGTCCACTGTTGGACATACTCCACTCGATTTACACGCCACTGGTCTTGATCTTCGGCTAACCTTTTCCATTTGGCCCACAGATTGCGTATGTCGTCACTCCACCTAGTCACGGGGCGTCCTACATTAAGTTTGCGGGTACCCGATCTCAACTATAGAACCAGTCGACCCCAACGATCATCGGTTCTGCGGCAGATATGACCGGCCCACTGCCACTTCAGCTTGCTAATCCGAGTAGCTATGTCGGTCACTCTAGTTCCTAGTTTTCTATTAGCCAAGTTAGTATGAATTCCATAGAGAAGAAATTCATTTTTGTTATTAACAATTTTAGACGCGATGACTGACTGTTGTAAAAATGATTAGATAGCCGTAACTTATTGTATGAGAAATAGATGCAATATATATTAATAAACTTATTAGCTATGTTCCCAAAAACAATTTCGGCTACAATATAGCTAAACCCTAATGACACCATGTTAAATGACCTCTAATTAAGCCACTAATCGTTTATTCGCTAGCTCACCCCATTTCGTGTTGATTCTATTTAACGGGCCCAGTAAAAGGGGTGGGTCGACGATGTATATTTGATTAACTATTCTAACTGGTAAACTAACAAAGTATTTTTTGTGCACTAAAAGAGAAAAGCAATAAAATATAAATGCAAAAATATTGGTAAAATAAGGTTGCTATTGTAGAGCACCTGCTATGATATTTTGTACTTTTCGTACACACAGTTACTTTGGATATTATCTGCAGCTAGCTGCGTCCCCGGTTTCACCCAAGTACAATCTATCCTGTAGAAGCCATTAATTTTTCGGAATAAAATGTGTTTTAAATTCAATTGTGTTCTATATTTTTGTCAAACTGGTCAAAGCTTTTATTACAGGGTCCGCCAGCGTTACCTGACATATTTGACTTGCGCAGTAACAAGTTACAACTTGTCGTAGATTGCTTATGAGTGTATCACTGTGTTCAATAAAAATGAAGGTTTAAATACAATGGAGACTTGGACCTCGCAGCGTTGAGCTTTTGTCGTGGAGACGTTTTTTAAAAATGGTGATTCTGTGACTGTTACTCAAAGAAAGTTTCGTACTCACTTTCGCATCAGCCCCAGTGGGAAAATTCCTACTCGCAATACTATTCTGAATTGGATTCAGAATTTCCGTGAGACCGGTTCTGCTTTAAAAAAGAAGCCAGGAGGTAGTACAAAAAGTGTTAGAACACCTGGAAACGTTGAGGCAGTATGTCTTGCAATACAGAACAGTCCACGCTGATCTGCCAAATAGCACTCTCAGGCGCTTGGGTTGTCATACACCTCTGTTCGACGCATTCTACACGATCTACACTTTTATCCCTATAAAATTGCTGTTGTACAGATGCTCAAACCGTTTTTTCTCCAACAAGATGAAGGAGATTTTGGACGACGACCCAGGCATCACGCTCCTTATGTCCGATAAAGCTCATTTCCATTTAAATGCAGGCAGTAAACAAACAAAACTGTTGGTATTGGGTACAAAATAATCCTAAAGAGCTGCACCAACAACCGTTGCACTCTGATAAGATAACAGTGTGGGCTGCAGTGGCGAGAAGCTGGAACAGCGGTCACAGTAAACTCTGAGCGCTATCAGACTATGTTGCGCGAATATCTCGTTCCGGAATTGCGTCGTCGCCGCCTGAGTTATTGTCAGATTTAATTTCAACAAGATGGATCAACCTGTTACACTTCCAATGACTTTATCGCCGAAGTACAGAGGTTATTTTCTGGAAAAGACATATCAAAGAGAGGAGACATTGACTGGCTTCCCTGCTCGCCCGATCTCACCCCATCCGACTATTTTCTGTGGGGATACCTCAAGAACAAGGTGTACATCCATAAGCCAAGCACTCTGGATGAGTTGAAACATAATATCAGACGAGGAATTCGTTCTATACTCCGAAACATGCCGGAGAAGGAGATGGCAAATTTTGCACACAGAGTAGATAAGTGTATCGAAAATGAGGGTCGGCATTTGACTATCGTTGTGTTCCTTAAGTGAAATATGATACCGACAAAACATCAAACATTGTAAACCTTACTTTATTGTCTTCATATTAAGATATAAATTATTATCATAGCTTAGAAATAGCATGTGTGTGTGTTAATTGTTGCGTGTGTGTGTGTGTGCAATGTGCAATGTGTTATTTCTAAAACCATCAGGTAACGCTGGCGGACCCTGTATATTAACAAAAATCTCGTATGTTTTATGAGAATTCTGAAGTACGAACAATAAATTTAATTTTAAGGGATCCGTAGCCAAATGGCAAACAACGGACGCCTTATAGATTCGTCATGTCTGTCTGTCTATCCGTCCGTCCGTTCGTCCGTATGTCACAGCCATTTTTTCCGAAACTAGCGGGCCTACGTAGTTGGTACTTTGTAGGTATTGTCGCATAGGAGTAGAACCTCCACGATCAGAATGAATGAAACCTCTAAAATTGTTATAGTTTTTAATAAAAACTATAGCAATTAAAATTTTAAACTTTCAAAGGAAAAAAAGAACATTCGGAGATTGTCTCTTTTGACAAGAAAAAAAATGTATGATTCCGACACGAGGTCTTGGGAGAGAATCTCTCCGAATATAAGATGGAATAATTGCGAATGGCGAATAATTGCGAAATAATTGAGAATATGTGTTAGCTAGGCTAGTTAATAGTTATAACCAGAACATGTATTAGTCAAAGGGATAAAATAAATAATCATAATTTATAGTGTGTTTGCATTTATTCAGCCAGATGGCACATATATAGATTAGGCAGTGATTTAAATGTAACATCAACGCCCCCGATGTTATAGTATGTATTCTATGAACTTCTACTCTAACTTAGGACAAAAATAAAAATAAATAAATAAAGGGTGGCACTCCATACATCTAAATAATTTGTTTTTAATCCAACCTATATGTGAGGGGTATCTTTGAATAGGTATTTCAAAATGACATTAAGGTTACTAAAACGATTTTTCCTCAAAATCAACTGTTTGAAAAATAGACGCTTCCAAAGTGGTAAAATGAGTGCCCCCCCCCCTCTCTAACATTTAAATTAAGAGAGTGAGAAATCTAAAAATATATATACTGTAGATCTCAATGGAAACTTTCAACGAAAATTGGTCTGAGAGAGATATCATTATCTATTAGTTTTTAAGAAATAATTTAAAAAAAAATGTAAATACAACTTTGTCGTTCATACAAACACTGAAAAACCAAGTTATTTTATTTTCTGGTGAAAATGTCTCAGAGACCCTTTCGAGAGATGTCGCGTAGGTACCATACCTACGCGACCCCCGTGTGCGTGTCCTACTTGCATTTGGCCGGTTTTTTTTCTGTTACAAGTAAAAATGAATTGATATATCAAGTCCGTGATTCATGAATATGCGTATGTTTATGACACAGAGTCATAAAGAGGATTTTACTCATAAATATGCGCGCATATTCATTAGTAAAATACCATCGACTCATCAAGCATCTCGTATACTGTAATAACATTATAATCATCCTAAATTTCAAGTCAATTATAATTTCGCGATTTAATCGCTTTTGAATAGTTTGTTTTAATTTATCACCAAACTAGATACTAGCTTCCGCCCGCAGCTTCGCCCGCGTCTATATCCAAAATCAAAAATGGAGTTATTATCCATTATCTTCCTCTTGAATCACTCTATCGATTAAAAAAAACCCCGTCAAAAGCTGTTGCGTAATTTTAAAGGTCTAAAAGCATACAGACACGCAGACGGTGGAAAGCGACTTTGTTTTAGTACCTACTACTACAAATAAAAAATACAGATGATGTTTCAATAGAATATTATTTATAAACTTTAACATCAGTAGCTACTGTAGTATGGAGTTTCCATGCTACAAATGAAACCTCTATGTTTGACATATTTTTCTATTAAGAAAAATATGTTTAAATTCAAACCAGAAGGGAACTTTTCTTGTTTGACAAGATGCTAGTTTTTTGTAGATCACATTCATATATGACGGGGAATGGATGTATGAAAGAATTCGGCCACGGGCCGAAATGAGCAATGTAACCCCGCATAACTGGACGCTGCGCCCCGACGAAGTATCCAGAGCGGCGTTACACTACTTAAAATTTGCCGACAAAATTTGGATATATACGAGATCGTAATGGATGAAAGATAAAGTTTTATATTGGCGCAATTCTGTTTTATTTTCATCTCCGCCCAGACGTTGATATCTCCAGCTCTAGAGGAAACACAATTTCCATTTTAATAGGAAGCCATGAGATACTTACGTCAGCGTATAGACGAAAATACAGCTGTACTTTGATACATATTTCACCACGTATTATAAAAATAGCATTAAAATTTGTATACTAATGTCACTAAAATTTGTATACGAATAAACATATTTTTTTTTGTTCAGCCTATGTTGTCCCACTGCTGGGCAAAGGCCTCCCCCAAACTTCGAATAAACATATAAATAAACTTAATAAAAATAAAATATTTGACTTTTGAAATAACTCACTTCATATCTCAGAAAGAAGTAGTAAAATTCAGAAATTAAAAATAGTTCTTACAAAAGAATACGTATTCTTTCTTTTTTCCCCAACCTAAACTGAACTGAATTTGAACTGAATTATTTAAAAGCCATGACTGGTGTAGCATGAACTGGTGTAGTAAATTCTAGGAATTATAAATAGGAGAAGTAATATATTGAGGGTACGTATATTAGTAAGAGATAGTGCCTCACTGCATGCATGTAGCCGAATCGGGCCGGCACGACCGGGGAGGTACTTCTCGCTGTCACGAAGCCGACGTAAAGTGACAGCTGTGCTGTCGCGTTTCGTGCAGTGTGCAAGTAGCCGGTGGCCCATGGAAGGAGTAGGAGGGCAATACACTAGAACCTCTATGTGGATGCGAAAAAATGTTGAAGATCAAGATAATATATTCCAGATATATTTGTATTCAATACGTAGAAAATTTATCGAAAGCTAGCACGTATCAGACTTGGGGTTGTGTCGTTGTAAATAATTCATGACAGCTTTCCTACGGATATAAACGGATTAAATTGATTCGTGCAATCAAGATATTTCTCGAATAGCTAATTGCCTGATTACAATGTTAATAATATTATACTATATAATGTTATCTTAACGGGTTAGGTACAAAATCCTTTCAGATAAATATATTGTTATCAAAAGCCGCATTAGTGTTGATTTTTTTTAGCCCACCAACAGAATAGCAGTGATTTTTTTAGCATAAGGGGAGAATGAGTAGTCATAACCTACTGAGTACATATTATGTAAATATTTATATCTTCTCTGGCTCCTACTAATGTGACAGAATAGTCGTCACATCACATACTGCTCACGCTGGCTCGATTCTAGAAGCGTGTTACTATCAGTTGGAAAATCTCCTATTTTTCAAAACTTTGCCAGTGTGCTGCTGCTGGATATGAGATGTAGCTGATATCAAGGAGCAATGATATACTTATTCTTGAGATGGTATTATAATCGGAAACTTAACAGAGTTTTACCTTAGATGACAAAGCGAGGAGTGTGTTCATTACAGCGCGTTGCTCCCAATATATGGTTCTTTGCTTGTTTATGAATTCCTTTACAAATAGGGAATGGTGCCAAACGGATGATGAAATATTGTTTGACTATTATAATTTAATAAATGATTATTTTAATGACAATGTGTTGGCACAAAACTATTGAACCTTGAATTATTTGAGAGTCTATTAAAATACTGGTTGTAACTTATAAGACTTCGTATATGTTTTAATTAAACTATTTCTTGATAAATGTAATTTCATTAGAACATATTTCATTTCAAGAACAAATTCATAGAATAATTTTAGGGTAAGCTCGCGAAAAGTGTTTTTTTGCCAATTATTATGCAAATAAATATGCGAGAATTCGGGGTCGATGCAAAATATTCAAGCTTTCTGGCCTGTTCTAGTGGGCACTTACTTCATCGTAAAATAGTTCGATAAAGCTAAAACCAACTGCTAAAGTATCTACGTTCTATAGAATAACGACTATAAATTATATTCACAATTAAAAGATTATATCAAGATTATATATAAACAACGTTTCGATATAGTATAATCTTCAAACAACACTTGTTGAAGTCGCGGCGTAAACGCGTATTACCTGCAGGCTGCAGCGAATACCGTTTAGTAATTCTGACACTTTATTGAAGAGCGCTTTACCGACGATAAATCCCATACAACAAGAACAACGGATTTCAGGATGAAGGAGTCTTCTCCTTGCTTTCAGGATTCAAATAATCCTACCTCACGCTCTTATAATGTCTCAGTAATACGACAGCATAGCTGTCATTTTACTCCGGTATCATGTGAGCGAGCGTGAGTAATTCCCGGTTCATGCCAGCTCAATTCCGCTGCAATGTACCATGACACTGCCTCTTAGGCTGCAGCCTAGACGCCAGCATCTGCAGCGTCTAAAGCGACTTAAGTGTCTAAAGCGTCTAGAGCGTCTAAAGCGTCTTGATAAATTGCATGGCCGCCTGGCGTCGTGAACACCACTACGCCCGCATCGATCGCTTTAAGCGCTTTCGTTCAGGACACAGCCTTACTGAAAAGCTTTGCCGTCGGTGAGGTTTGTGAATTTCCAGTGGCTGATTGGAGGCGAGAAATGAAATAAGTACGTCTGCATAGTTACATCGATGTATATAAGCATTAAATGCACTTAGATCCCAAACCATACTGCTAATACATCTAGTTTATAATCTATACATATAATAAAACTGTAGAAGACATCATTCGGTCTGTGTCTTCTGCGACATTCACGCAAAAAGTACTGGACGGATTTTGATGAAACTATTTTGTTATATGTAAAGGTGTTAGTCCTCGGTAACATAACGGCTATAATTTATCACTATATATAAAGCTGCAGTCGGTATCTCACCTTGAAATACACTATGGATGGAATGGAACAATTCGGCTACTTAACATTACACGTTACCATGACAACATATTTTGACACGACAACTGCTCTCGGGTGAACTAGTAATGTCATAAATCTGAAAAAAATGTTTGGTAGAGCGCTATAATCCCAGGACCTACTTGCTACTCTTTCAAAAACTATTTCAGTGTTAACTAGCACATTTATCGAGGACGGCTAAATACCATCGCGGTAGGGATTAAGGGTTGGAGTACGAGGGTTATGCGGGTGAATGCGCGAGGAGCTGCTAATAAGATTATATCAGGAAAATCATTTAACCTTGTTTACCTCAAAGAAATTATTTTATTATTCAGTATTGAGATTTCCAATATCATTCGATGTACTTAATTTACTTTTATTGAAGCTGGTCTCGTGTTTTCTTTTTATGCCTCTATAAATCGCCCGTAAAATCCGTTCATGGATTTTATTGGACTATCTACGGATTTAGAAGACTCATTCATTATCATTCTGTAAATAAATTTCCCAAAACGTATTTTAATATTAAACAATTGTTTGTTATAAATCCAGTAGTGGTAGTGCCACACTGCATGCTTGCATGCAGTCGAATTGGGCCGGCACGACCGGGGAGGTACCTCTCGCTTACACGAGACTGGCGTAAAGTGACAGCTGTGCTGTCGCGTTTCGTGCGGTGTGTAAGTAGCCGGTGGCCCATGGAGGTGGGAGGAGAAAGGAAGGCAGCGCATCTGTATAGCCTCTATGCGGATGTTTGTGGGCGTCGGTAGTCATGAAAATGGCTCCGGCTGCTCGTTTGCCCTCCTATATCATAAAAAAAAAAAATGTTTTATTATCATTAGTTATTATTATCTATTTTCTTTTACTTATTACAATACAAAACTATGCTAGTAGTTATTAATAGCATTGATTTAGGCTAGTAGTAGTAGTAATATACACTGATTACCTATCACTACATAGTATAAAACAAAGTCGCTTTTTCTGTCATGTGTCATGTTGTATGTCCCTATGAACGCTTAAATCTTTAAAACTACGCAACGGATTTTGATGCGGTTTTTTTTAATAGATAGAGTAACTCATGAGGAAGGTTTTTATGTATAATATCATCCATTAAATAGTGGACAAATACTGTTATTTTTGAGGTTTCTAATGTGATGTCGCAAATAATTACATTTTTTTCCGCTTACATTGCAAACGCAGGCTGAATCCTACGAGATTTATCAAAATAATGTACTAAGTATTGTACACAATGAAAAGGTCTACAGAAAACTCCGCGATGGTATATGTCTATCTCTTATGGATATCCCACAATAACATTTTTTTGTCATTTACTTTTTACGACAAATAATGACTAATATTCGAAGCGATTTTAACCAATACAGCATTAATCCTTATCCAATTAAATACCTTAAATACATTGTTGATTTAATATAGATCTATTTGGCTTTTTACAGCATCTGATTTAAATCAATATTTTTGAAGATGTACAGATTTAAAAATTGCGGAACGTAGCGTTTACGGCGACGCGGCGCGGCGGCAGCGTGCCTATAAATAGCGCGTCGGAGGCCGCGGATTTCCTTATAGCACATTGAATTTAGCAGCGATCGGACGCGTTATCGGAGTTTTGTAGCGAGGAAAATAACAATACTTAATAAAAAAAACGTGCTTTTCAGCGCGACAACGTATCAGTAATTAGGTAATTTACAGTAATTAGGTAATTTACAGTATTTACAGTAAGTAGGTAATTTACGATAAATAATTGTATGATAGCAGTAAAAAAAATAATGTAAAAAAAAGTGAAAATATTGTGTATAAAATATATTCCAAAGATAAGGAAAGGGGAATTGTTTTAAGTACTCCAAAAACGCGTGCGGGCTACGGGCAGTAAATGAATAAATCAAATCTACTGGATTGATTTTATCATTTTTTCAGTGAGTTACATATTTTAAACCCGTGCAAAGCCGGAGCGGGCCGCTATGTTTTTTTATAAACAACGTTCACAGTTTTTCTGTAGCGTATTTAGTATATCAGCATTGTACCCGTGCGAAGCCGGGGCGGGTCGCTAGTATCACTATAAAATAATAAGCACTGCACTTGATGCTGACTTATTTTTTATAATATTGTTTAAATACTTTAAATAAATTAAAAATTATGAACTTAATTTTAGACACATTAAATGACTATGTTTTTAACTTATTATAATAAACATTATAAAACATTAGTTATTAGACATAACGGCAAACAGACGGAAAAAAAGTGATCTTATAAGAGTTGCTTTTTTTGAGCTACGGAACTCTAAAAGGTATAATTTCAGATATTGGTACATGATTTCAGTCAAAAGGAAATAAAGCAAAGTATAAGGCGTCCTTTATTATATTTTAAGGATTAGACATAAATAGAGGATAACACTTCTAGATATCTAATTATACGTGGATTGACAATTGTAATAAAACCTGTATCTAAAAAAATAATGCACCTTACTGATTTTTTCTGCACTGCTCATGAGAACTAATAGTAGCTCAATGAAACATACTGCTTGTGCGTATAGTATATTATATATCATACTTAACGCATTTGTTTTGTTAAGTTGATATTTCGAAGATAATGAGTTAAATCATAACCGCCTTATTTATAAAAACGAGTTAATCAACATATTAAACAATACTTTACTAAGACACTACTTAAGCCTTAAATAATGCTTAAAAAAATTGTTATTCATAAACGTTACTTGAAAATTGCATAGACAACATTAGTTAACTTTTTTATCACTTGCAACTTTTTAGTAAAAATTGGTTTCGTTGATAGAATTATAATATGTAATATTGTCAAAAACCACGAAAGGAGTATCTAGATACTCCTTAGACGACAGAAATTAAATAAGAAAAACAAATTTGACACTGTCAATAATATTATGCAAATCAGCTGTTCATTCCCAGCCAGTTTGTTACTTAAATATTTTAAACAAGGGTGTGAGGCTGATTAAATTGACAACTATTTAAGTGACAGTTTAAACATGTGTTTAGCTCTAAATAGCGTTTATGAATAAGAATTTTCTTAAATAATACTTAAAGTGATACTTAAAAATTAAATAACGTTTATGAATAAGGGGGTTAATGTTTATAAAAAAATTTAAAAATGTTAAATTTATTGACATTCATATCGCATTATATAATTATATTAACTTTAATGTGTTTTTCTTTTATTAAAATTCGTAGGCTTCTTTGATAAATAATCATGATGTACATTTTGTAATGTAATAATTAAATTAAAAATTAAAATTCATTTATTTCAGGCATAAGGGAATAACCCATACAAATTATACCTACATTAAAAATATTAATACTTATAACATCATAACATAATTTTTTTAGTAAAATTAAATTCAAAACATAAAATTATAACGTTTAATAAAAAAAAATTGTTGGCAGTTGGGACTTTGTATGTTTTTCTCAGAGGAAATGGTACGAGCACCTAAAAGTTTATCTGTTACTAGACACATAGAGAGAGAGAGAGAGAGTTTACGACGTATGCTACAGGCACTGTGATGAGCTTCAGGTAATGAGTTGGCACTCCCGACTTTGTATATTGTTCCCAGGGCACACGGCCAGAGTGGCTAAAAGCTTTTCTCTGTTGGATACATCGCACCACTCCTGGAAGAAAGCCGCAAGTGAAAAATGTCAACTTTTCAGGAGAGCATAAAAACTGTCCTAAAAATTAAATAATAGTTTTAAAAATATAAAGTTTGCAGCAAATTATGTCTTAATGCAGCACCGAGGTGACTACATATTTGTATTCATGACTTACTCACTGTGGGATAAAAAAACACCAAAAAAGAGTGTTGCATACTTATTTTTGGAAACCATAAAAATACTTGATTCAGTAACTCTAAATATTGCATTTTTGACGTATTATAAAGTTCTCGCAATTTAATGATGTAAAGATTTCAAAATTTAAATTATGATTGAATAAGTTATGTGTATTTTCTTCGGTCTGTAATAGTTTTTGAGCTTATTAAATAATTAAAAGTTGACATTAGATATAGAATCAACAGTGTTTTTAAGAATGATTGTAGAATTCTTTTGAACTAATTATAATTACGTCTAAAAAGATTTCAAACTCTGGCTATAGAATGTACGCATACAATATTTACATACTAGATTATCAATAAAAGTTTCGCAGAAGAAGTAAGCAACTAAACTTGCACAACGACATTTGCTCATTAATTCCCTAAAACAATGGAGCAAATATAGTTATAGCGAAGATATTTTAAATACTTTCGTTAAAGATTTGCGTATTTATAAATATGCCATTCTTATTATGGAAAAACTGTATTTTTTTTAAGTGCAAAAAACGTCGTTCTTACGATGGAAATATGTTTATTTTAATGTTGCAAAATTTTACATATTTACGTTTATATCCAAAATTTTTTGAGATAAATTTATGAAAAAAATTGACAATATGTATTAGCTTTTTCTTGATTTTTATATGTAATAAAAAAAATCGCACAAGTCCACTTGCAGCTTTATTCCAGGGGTGGTGCGACATATATACAGGTACAAGTTTGACCTCCTCGAGATTTTTATTACTATCTTTTTTGTCTTTAAGGAGTCCCTTAATTCCAGTTCAACGTCAATTATAAAGGAAATAAGTTCTCTTGAGAACCTGTGTATTCTTTAAGAAACGCCTTTGCCTTGATTTCAAGCTTAATTGCAGCATGACAGTCGGTGCTCCCGGCTACGTAATATGTTCCCCCGGAGACACCAGAAGCCAGGCGCCTTTGACCCGTATCCAATTACCTCTCCGAGCAGACCTTATTGCTACATCGTCATATTCAGACAGACAGTAAAATATTTATTGCAGAATTAATGTCAATACTACAAAGTCTTAACTGTTTATGTGATATGATAAGATCAAAGTGCATCAATATAGTATACTAACTATGCCCCGTGGTTTCACCCGCTTAAAATCTGTCATAGGACTGAGGCGCCATATGGTGAGCTGATTTATAAATCTAAATCATTCTCAATCCCCTTAAACAAAAAAAAAATCGTCAAAATGGTCCAGTCGACAACAACACAAGAGATATATATTATTATATATTGATGCACTTTGATTATTATAAACTTAACGTTTACCAAACACAGAAAACATAATAATATATTTAAATGTAGTTTATTTACTTTTTTAACAAGCCCGATGTATCAGACGATTTACATCAACTACAAGTAGACTGTGTGACACAAACTAAACAAGCCATCATTAAAATATGTAATAGTTGCGTCATCATAACACAAATAATGTAAATTAAAATATGAGATACTTTTTTTCAAGATGTTTGAACAAATTAAATTTTCTAAAAAGGTTCTGTAAAATTTAAAGTGCCCTATTTACAAACATATTTAAAGTATATATTCCCAAATATGTGATTATTTATTTGCCTTGATTATCATAACAAGGGTCAGGAACGCAGTCGCACCACATCTGACAAGCTGCGGTTTCTACCCTTTTTAAGGTAACAAAGACACGTGTGTATGTGTGAGTCAGACAATATAAGGATAAATACAATATTTAAAACCAGTATTAATCTAAAATAAGATACTGACAAGATCAGAAACAAACTATTCTGGAATATTACAATTTACATTAAAGGAAATAATTTGTTTGTTTGCTTATGCTTTCAACAAACCTATTGAAAAATGGGAATATATTAGTCAGTAATTTTAAGAGGTAGTGCCACACTGCATGCTTGCATGCAGCCGAATTAAGCCGGCACGACCGGGGAGGTACCTCTCGCTTACACGAGACCGGCGTCTGCAGCGCACGGTTGTAGTATATACTATATAAATAATAAAATCGTAAGAAAGTCCAAACAGTATATTAAATATTTTTTTTAAAGAATACCAGTGGCGTGATCTGCAATCAATATCGTAGCCAAAAATATAGTTTTTAGAATTTTTTCTGTTTGTCTGTACCTATGTATTCCGGACTAAACTTCAAAAGTAGGTACTGCATGGATTTAATTCAAATTTTGTATGAATACTAACAGGTCGTGTCAACTTATAGGCTACATATTATCATGCTATCATATACGGGGGCGGAGCTGTGAATCTGTATACGAGGGTGAAACCGCAGGGCGCAGCTTGTACTCACTAATCAGACACATCACACACTCAGTTCACTAGTCAGAAGCGGTTCCCGGAAGGGATAATCTGATCGTTAAACTAATTTGGATATTAGATTAAATCCGATCAAACAGCTGTGGCCGCCATTACACCAGATGTTACAAGAGAAATGATGTATGACAGTTTTAGATCTGCTATTAATACGAAAAAGAAAGGTAGATATTTTAATACATAGATTCTTCCTAAGAATAATGATGGTTCTCAAGAAATATCACGAGAAGCTAATGGCGTGTGTGAAACTTACGTAATTTTTAGGGTTTCGTACCTAAAAGGTAAACGGAACCCTATTACTAAGCCTCCGCTGTTCGTCCGTTTGTCACCAGGCTGTACGAGTATCTCATAAACCGAGGTAGCTAGAAGGTTGAAATTTTCACAACTTATGTATTTGCTTTGCCGCTATAACAACATTTACTAAAAATAAAAAAAAATTAAACACTTGGGAGGGGTGCCCATACAATAATAGTACGGAACCCTTCGTGTGGGAGTCCGACTCGCACTTGGCCAGTTTTTAAATTTAAGCGGTGCTCAGTACACTATAAACATAGTACCAGTTACATAAAATTGATGAATAAAGATGAAATGTGATCCACAAAAAAGCGGTACCCAAAAGTATCAACCTCATTAAAACTGTCTACTCCACAAAAGAATATCAAAAGCGGTTACTCATCGTAAATTGAAAATTGTTAT
>LUGF01039001.1:157764-168981 GCA_001625245.1 Calycopis cecrops | reverse complement strand
TATTTTTTGCAGTCGGGTTTTTTGTTTTTTAATAATTATTATTTTATTATGTCTCTCTCTCTCTTTTCTTATTCTTCTTCTACCTGTAACCACCCACTGCTGAGTGAAAGTCTCCTTCATTTCACGCCATTTTTGATGATACCCTGCCGTTGGCATCCATCTTTTCCCGGCGGTCTTTATGATGTCCTTTACCTCGCCATTTTATATCAGTATGTATTTGTGTATATAGGAATATGAAACACTATATATTCATAGGATATAGATTTTTATATTTCCAGCTTCATTTCTACAGTTTATAAATTTTTTTCATTATATATATACATAGATAAACATCCATGATCTGGGCGGGATTCGAAACCGCGATCTTGACGAACCGTGAGCGGCATATCCGCTTCAGTTATCACTGCGCCAATCGATTGTCAAAATTAAAAAAAAAATTCCTTAATAAAGTTTCAATTTAATAAAATTCATTATATATATTTCACGACTAAAATATTGTATTGCGAAGCTAGTGCACGTATATAGGTCAAAAACCATATCCAGCTTCAAACCAGTAATAGTAGTTTATGCAACTGTCGTATAATGAAGGGTATTAAAACTCGAGTGTGAGTTTTTGAAACGAGCGGAGCGAGTTTCAAAATAGTAACACGAGTGTTTTAATACCCGTGTTATATGCAGTTGCATACACTACTTTATCTTCACTAATGCAATTAATCAATTAATAATATATTGAGAAACATTAAATTCATGCCTACGTCACAGCGAACCCGCCGCCATTAAAATCTAACCAATGAAAGCGCAGCTGCAGCGCGCAGGGCCAATCAGGAGCGAGCGCGCGCTGTTAAGGATTTTGACATAATGCTCTCTCACCTCTCTCTCTCTCTCTCTCTCTCTCTCTCGCTCTCACACTGTGTTATAATGAGATTTTACGATACCGATTTGAATATTATAACATCATGTCAAATTGCTTAAATTGAGTTTTTTGTTGTCTGAGCTATAACAGTAGTTATTATAAGTCAAGTATTGAAAACATAAGTAGAATGTTACAACATTAGTGTAGATAAATATTGTTAACATTTAATAACAATATTAAATTTTTAAATTTGAATACGCATGCTTAACATAGTTCATAGGTGTGCTGTTTTATTACGTGTATATTACACAAACATGCCTCTATTGGCAGAAGATATGCAACTGCTTAACCGACTGCGTTAGATACGATAGTGTTTGGAGATTGTGATCCTGTTATGGTCTCCATGATTTGATAGATTTTAATGTCTCGTATAGTAGTGCCGGTGCAATACCGTGCTGCAGTCTAATTAAACCTTTTTTTAAATTTTATCTTTCTTTAAAAAATAGTTTCATGAAAAGAATGGATGCCTGTGAATATTTGCAGTCCGATCCTAGACTAGTAGTTACCACTAATGGCTTTGCTACCGCATTACGCCACAGTACTCCAGCTTGGCACAAGTGTAACTAAGTTAATGTTCTGTTCAAGTGAGCAAACGTACATTCATAGTTTGTTATCTCCCGTGGGTGATTGCGCACTGCGAAATTTCTATTCCGCGAAACTTTATATCGCTTTACCATGTCATGGCAGAAATTTTAGTAGGGTTGTCGTGCCTCATGTAGCTTGTAAGCTTTAGCTGGTTTCATGAAATGGAAAGAGAACGAAATATACCGATTACATGGATGTCTCGGCAACGATATTGATCAAAGGCCTACTGCTCGTTTCCCCCCTTGTTATATGATAAAATACAAGAGATACCACTGAAGGGGCACAGTTCCTCTGCAATTATGCACTGACCTAAAGGCGGAGACTACCCGGTGCACAGAAAGCCTTGAGATCAAGCTTTACTTTCATAAAATGTATGGGGTTATTTCTATAGCGCCTCACGAATACGCTACCAAATGACGTCGATGGTACACGCGTGGCTCACTCGAATAACTGTCTTACGCTGCGCATGCTAGGTAGTGGAGTGCACCAAAATATTAGAAGAAAATACCATTGAAAAACTCTGTATCTGTCATTGTCAGACAGATTGTACAAAGAGTACTTAATACTCGCAACTCTGTTATCCACATGCCAAACCTGTTTAGTTCTATATTTTATATTGGTTGATAGTATGTATAGATGCAAATGCACCTCATCTGATGACTTTGCCCCGGACTTCAAATAATATAGCCACACCACTGCCAGAGACAGAAACGTAAATCTCTTGATCTCTGAAGTAAATTGCAACCTCCACACGAAGCGTAGCAATTACATTGAGTTAACTAGATTTACAAGCGCTGTCGAGACCATATCATGATGTCGCTATACCCAATGTAATATTCGCAGAAGGGTAGGTGCTTTGTGAGGTTGAATTTAGGTTCCTGTAATTTAAACGTTATATTTTCTGTATCATGTGTATTGTTTCTATGTCTGCAAATATGCAATGAGTAACAAACATTTGGAATGTGGATATTACAGAAACTAATGAAAAGTACACTAATTAATAGGGATAAATGAAGATAGAGAAAAATATACAATGAATTTACGTGTTTTTTGCCATTTTGGTTGTTTTTGTTTTATTTGGCAAAAAGACCTTCGTCAAAGTACTTGTGTGAATGTAGAAAATGGTACCAACTTGCGCGTCTAATAGAGGTTCCATTTCTATTTTGTTGGAAGCTCTTGTTTAGACTGCAACCGCTGCAACTTCATACTGTAACTTTTGTTTTTCACAAATCTTAAAATTTCACTCTGAACATATTTTCATAAAGCGCTTATAAAAGTATAACTTTAAATTATTATTTTTGAATTTGGAATCTGTCATCCTATGAATAACTATAAGTATTCAAATAAGATTCAAATGTACGTTTTTACATTAAATCATACCGATAGAGATCATGTTATGAAAACTCGATATAGGTACGAGCTGACTTTATCAAAATATAGTTTAACGATTAATCGCGGGGACCTCAGTAACATCTTCATAACGCATGAATTGTTTTGTTCATGCGCTTTCATGTTTTGCATAATTAATATAATGACAGAATACATTTAGGTGATATTGGAAATATAAATCAGGTAGCGAGGATAGTTACTAGTAGTCCCGCTATAGGTACTTCTGAACAATGTGATAATATCTGTGACGAATAAAATACCATAAGAACTAACATGAGATCGATAAATTTACTTCAACACTTTTACATATTTTAAAATCGCTTCATACGGTTGTCTTTATTTGAAAGATTTCCAATATGCTTAATTTGTTTGCGGAAAAGCTTAACTACGACGAGTAAAGTAGTTGCGGCTTACTTAGAATTATGTTTGAAGCTTATAAGACAGTCGTCTTTGTGTAAATAGTATTAAAATAATCTTTAACTACAACTTTTAGCTGCTTAGGCGCTTGTGAGTGAGTGAGTGTTTTGAGCAGAATTAAGTAAAGGCGCAAGTAATACCTCGACTTACACGACCCCTACTTACGGGAATCCGGAGTTACGCGGTTTTCCAATAAGATTTTTTATCGGACTAACTACTAACTGTTCATTAGTTAGATTTTGTAAAGCCTGTCTCGTCGAAATATCTCGAGAATCTAAGCCGTTGAGAACCTAAATTTTTCGAAAGAATGTTCGATCCCAATTAAATATAGTCTATATTATGTTTTAAATACAGTCATATCTCAACTTACGCGAATTCCACTTACATAGATAAAGCTTGATCCCACCGCGTAACCTTCTGGGTTTTACTGTATACATAGCTTACTGTAAACTTACTTTTAATTATTTCACCCACGCATGGTTTCATCCACGTAAAATTACACCCTCAGGGAATTATATTCCTGGGAAATAGACAAATTTGCCCTTTGCTACGTCTGAATTGTGAAAGTCTTTTCATGGCATGTGGAGCATTTTTCAAAATAATCCTTATCAGAATAAGAGTAGACTTTTATAAAAAATGTTTTATTTATAAAAATTAATAAAATATTAATTTAATTTTTTATAAATATTAATAGCCTCCTAAATTGAAATAATTGTTCGTACAACAACAATATTTACGTTCAGACTAAGTACTATAAAAAGGGTGGCATTTGGAGACATTTTCATGACTACCGACGTACCTAGATATTCGCATAGACGTTATACTGACCCTCCTTCCTCCTCCCCTTATAAAAAAACTATAATTTATTTTTAAATAAAGGGTCTGGGTTCTTGGAAAATAGGTGCTTAATTACTATGAATGGGAATCTTTTAACAAACAACAAAGGAAAGGCGAGAAAAGGAAAAATATAATTAATGATCGTAATAAAAAGAATTGTAGGTCAGGAAGTTCTAGATTTATCGTTCACTGGCAGAATTTATTAACAAATTTAATAAAAGTGCTTCACTACCGTTGAGTTGCCTTTCATTTATATAATTTTTCAGTCTGAAGTAATGGATATGCGTGTTAAATGTTGGGATCAGGTAAAACAATTAACCTTTACATATAGGTTTGCGCAGTGAAGTATAAATGAAATATTGTGGAGATGTTAATTCAGCATTCAGCTCTCTTTTTGCTTCCTTTATTACATACAGTATAAAAAATGTCCACCTAAATTAATGTTTATTTAGGCCAAAACAATTGCTGTGGCAGTGTCACGTTTGGATCCAAATCGTGCTTGTGCTACCAGCGAGGTGCTCACATACTACATAAAGGAGTGATAAGCTGTCCCGTTTCAAATGGTTTGTAACAGCAGCAAGTCGGTGAATATTGCATTCGTGCTTATACCCTCCAAACCTGACCATGAAGGTATTTATGAAATAAATAATATAAGCTCCTTTCTTCTTTTCAATGGGTCATTGGAAACTTACAAAATACACAAGACCCGGCAGCTTGGTAGAAGTTCTACAGCATTGTCATGTCAGTAAAAGGTAACCTGTAAATATGAATTATTCTTGTCCAAATTTGGCCAATCCGTGTACCTACATGTCTGCGGCTCGCGGTTATAAAATGTACTATACTAACTAGTTCATTAATCAGAAGCGATTTCCGGAAGGGAAAAAGGGAAACCTTACCATTAAACTAATTACCAGTAAACTGATTAGAACATAAGATGAAATGCAATCAAAAAAATATGACCGGTCACCCGGTGGTGCAAGTGAAATGAAGAATTACAGATTTCATTATTCATTCGGTATTATTTTTTTTTTTATGGTATAGGGGGGCAAACGAGCAGTTGTAGCCATTTTGATGACTACCGACGCCCATAGACATCTGCATAAAGATTATACAGATGCGCTGCCCCCCTTTCTCCTCCCACCTCCATGGGCCACCGGCTACTTACACACCGCATGAAACGCGACAGCACAGCTGTCACTTCACGCCGGTCTCGTGTAAGCGAGAGGTACCTCCCCGGTCGTGCCGGCCCAATTCGGCTGCATGCAAGCATACGAGTACAGCGTGGCACTACCTCTTACAAATTATTCATTTAGTAAGAATGCCATGCAAGTGGTACTCTCACCACTGAATTCAGCATAAAATATTAAATATTCTCATCGAGTGGCTAATATATAATATGTTCTTTATTAATTAGTCACTAATCAGTAGCGAAACTGTCGGAAGAGATAAACCTGTCGTTAAACTAATTGGGATATTCCACTAAATCCGATAAACCAGATGTGCCAAATGTGACCGCCGGTACAGCAGATGGTGCAATTGAAATGATGTATGTACAGCTTTAGGTCTCCTATTAATAGAAATAGATAGAAAGGTATAAAATTTAATAGATTGATTAAGTATACAACTATTAATTAAACCTAAATTACATTAATTATTTAATGATTAAGTTTACAACTATTAATTAAACCTAAATTACGGATGGATCAACGTAGATATTTTTTTTTTAGGCAAACAAGAAAACTGATATATGATGGTAAGTGATTATCAATGCTCAGAGACATCCTCTGCAACAGACATTTCGCTGATGATTATGCTCTTTTCTCTTTAGTTCAGAAATACCGAAGGACATTCCAGAAATAAATCTCGGGACCCATGTTTGTTTTTTATGCTCAATGAAGTGGGCATGGGTCAGCTAATAAGTATTGATAAACATAATTAGCAAGAGATGTATAAATGGTGATAGCCTATCTGTAATAATTACTTACGATTGTAAGGTAAAGGTTTAGAGGCTTATCAATAGAATACCATAAAATATTAAAAAACCGATGATGATAGGTTATTATGACTGGAAATCAAATCTTTTGTCTGATATTTTCTGAAGAATATCTATTCCGACGTATAGTCGCGAAATACTCATTAAAATACATCAGTTTCAAGTCAACTACACACAAAGTAATTGCGACAACTTGATATTCTACACTTCATTCGTAGTCCAAACTCAGTAACTGCAACTCCAAGCGCAGTTAACGTTTAACGTTAGCTTAACTGCGGGTTATTACCCAGTGTAAGAAACTTTGATTTCGAGTTATTAAAGCTACACCAAATATTAATTAGTTTTGAAAGTTCTATCTCCGATATTACAGCTTCTATTTTAAATATTGTTCTTGCATTTTATAGCAGCTTATAAAATGACGATAAATTTTGTACACAATATATTGAATTCGAAGCCCAAGCTAAGTGATGCATTTTTTGAGCTTAAGATATGAGAGATTTAATCAGGAATATTGGTATTGATCTTTTATATTTGTGTCTACAATCAACTAAAATCAGTTAAAAAAAAATGAAATGAGGAAATGATCAATATTATAAGACTGAAGGAATGATTTTTAGAATGATTTCAATAAAAAACAAATTTTCATGAAATGACACATTTTTTAAAAGGTAAATAAAGATAAAACGGTAACAAATACATCATAAAAGAAGTTTAATTCTTTTTACATATAAAAATACTTATATTTAATCTTTGTGTACTTAAAATTTCTTCTAAACTTATAACTCTCTATACATCTTAACATTGAAACGTCTCAATAACTATGTTGACTTTAATTATTACTGATAGATACTATATATATTATATATATAGATATAGGTACTATTAGTCTTTATGAATCACATGTAGTTTGGTATTTAAAATTAAATTATTCAGTCTTAATTTTAACATCAATTGCGTCACTTAACTCTGTAATAATACAATTCCCTTTTTAATTAAGTTTGGAGTGTTTGTCTAACTGCATAACTGCTTATGTTTAATAGTAGGCCGTCACCAAAACTTTGAACCTCGTACACCTAACCATTAAACAATCCGCGAGAAACGTGAGATGTACGAGTTTCCGGTGGCCCATGGGAAGGGAAGAAGAAATAAGGGCAAAGTATTTATACAATTAATACAGATGTCTATGGGCATTAACAGTTATCAAAATGGCTCAAACTGCTCGATTGCCCCCCCTATACTATTAAAAATATGTGTGAAAATTTCATCGGTCAAACAAACAATGGTGTATACCTACCTGGACCTGTTTTTACCTACCCTTTATGTACCGAACCAGAAATATAATAAATCATTACTATTCAATAGTACGTTATAATTTATAATTATCACATAAATGGTATTCCTATTATAAGAGTCATGTAGGAGGGTGTCCCACCTGGCGGACTGATGACCTGAACAAGGTTGCGGCGAGCCGTTGGATACATGTAAGGGATATGTATCAAACGGCTCGCCGCAACCTCGTTCAACCTTGACCATGACCGTGACCTTTGGTGCTTTCTTAAAGAGTTATATGTCCAGCAGTGGACAACTTCTGGCTATTGATGATGATGATCATGAATAAAAGATAGGTAACAAATAAAAAATATGGAATTACTAAATATTGTTTAATGAATAAATATTATTTAGTAATCGTTATAATACCTTTATACGTTAGAATACCTTATATTGTAATTACTAAATATTGTTTAATGAATAAATAATATTTAGTAATCGTTATAATACCTTTAATCGTTATAATACCTTTATACGTTAGAATACCTTATATTGTAATTACTAAATATTGTTTAATGAATAAATAATATTTAGTAATCGTTATAATACCTTTATACGTTAGAATACCTTACATTGTAATTACTAAATATTGTTTAATGAATAAATAATATTTAGTAATCGTTATAATACCTTTATACGTTAGAATATCTTATATTGTAATTACTAAATATTGTTTAATGAATAAATAATATTTAGTAATCGTTATAATACCTTTATACGTTAGAATACCTTATATTGTAATTACTAAATATTGTTTAATGAATTATATTGTAATTACTAAATATTGTTTAATGAATAAATAATATTTAGTAATCGTTATAATACCTTTATACGTTAGAATACCTTATATTGTAATTACTAAATATTGTTTAATGAATAAAATAATATTTAGTAATCGTTATAATACCTTTATACGTTAGAATACCTTATATTGTAATTACTAAATATTGTTTAATGAATAAATAATATTTAGTAATCGTTCTTCAACAAAGTATTATAAAATGTCGTATCGGCAATTTACTTGTTTTCCCCTCGGGTCACAAAGTATTTCAAAGTTTGTCCAATATTTGAATACAATTTCCAACCAAATTATTTGTATAAAACAAGAAAATATCTTTTATCAATATGACTTTATTTTTAAGTCAATTTAGCTATAACGCTGAATCATTTCGCCAGAAGGCGACCATCTACATCTACACTACCTATAATAATTAGAAAATATGCTTATAATTAGTAAGACAGTGCAACACTGCATGATAGCCTGCAGTCGAATTGGGCCAACACGACCGCGGAGGTACCTCTCTTACATGAGACCGGCGTAAAGTGGCACCTGTGCTGTCGCGTTTCGTGCGGTGTGTATGTAGCCGGTGGCCCGTAGTGATGGGAGGAGATAGGAGGGCAGCGCATTTTTTTGGACCCTATTCGGATGTCTATGGATGAAACTGGCTCCGACTGGTCGTTTGCCCCCCTATACCATAAAAAAAACACCAGCTATAAATTGACAAGGCCAGTCGCGCGTCGAGCTTGTGTATCTCAAACTTAAGTTTTCTGTTTCTTGTTCAATATTTGTCGGTCCTCGACCAATTTAAATTTTCCAATTAAACTTCTTGTGTTTTCATAATATTAAAATATTTGTACTTACAGAGGTAACCCAAGTTGAAGTAATCCCTTTTTTAACTTGGTGTAACCTTCTCACTGGTATGTTAGTACCATGCTTCATTACACGTAAATTAGGCTTGCACGACAATGTGAAACAATGCCTACTAAAAATATACCTATATTAAGGTTCATGGTACTTATCTTTAATGCAAACTTAAAATTAAACGTTAAATTAAAAATAAAATAAAAATTTAAGAATTAATTAATTGACCATATACGTCGTGTTAAAACATGTATAAAAATATATCTATATTTTAAATGTAAATATTCCAATTTCACATAAGTGAAAAAGGCCCCTTCATGTGTTTCCTCGTTTTCCTTCGAGTGAAGCTATCGGTTCATTACATCTTAAGAATGAGCTCAAAGTTATTAGGTCACGGATTCTTTTCAAGAAAACGTTGAATAACTGAAAAGGTTTTGCAAACGGTGATTGTATGTTTTCAGAACTGTAACAAAAGAACAAGAAATTACATTGTACGACTTAAATAAAAAAAACATTCTGGTTCTTTCAAAGGACACGAGCGGTCTGTTGTTAAATGTTAGCCGACGCCCTTAGATATCAGAACAGCAAGATACGCACAGGTTATAACTTATTTGAATGTTTGATAGGAACTGGCACGTGATCTCCGAGGCACTGTGATGTAACACCGCACATACTTTCTGACTCCGGACTGTTAATAGAAATTGAAAAACCCCGATAACACTTTTGGCTCCGACCCGGGATTCGAAACGGGAATTTCACGATTTGCAATTAAACATACTTACTATTGGACAACAGATAGTAATCAAATCACGCAACATATTATATTAATACGGAACAAATCGAAACTATGTAATAAAGTGTAAACATAATTTTAAATAAAAATTTGTTTTCAAATGATTCTTTTCGACAACGAATGCTTTCCAAAAATGTAAAAAACGGCATGGGAGCCGCTAGTTCATGAGAGGTCTGAGTTGATTATAAATAACGATTTATGAATGAAACTGCTTTTAATATTCTACTGTGAAATATTCACTTTTAATTAAGTAATCACGTCACATTAATCTTAATTAATTTAATACCAATTTAATAAAAAAAATATCTTGGCCATTCTGTACATACTATTTTCAGTTACATTTTGTTTAAGAGTTTGCTAATAAATACCCGATTTTAACATTTAATATTTTTTCTTTTCGTTAGATGCGTCTATTTAACTATCGGGGACTGCTCAGTACACATATTCAATTAGAATGAATTTCGATGGATGGAAATTGCATTTTTTCATATTATGTGGCAAAGTTTTGTTTATGATCAGAACCACGTCCTTAACAAAACGCAATAAAAAGTTTGATGACCTTTAAAACTTGCATAAGGCAATTCACAGTACATTCTATTAAAGATAACCGTGAACGAGTTTCATAGCTTTATAAATTCGAGAATGACGTTGCGCCGAATCTCCAGCGAGATTTAAAATTTATCCCGTTAAATCCACAAACAGTTGATTTTTTTATCTCTAGACCATCGGAACATTTCGTATTGTATACTGTCCCAAATATTTTGCTTTTTATGCGGAACAGATAGACGACCAAAACCTTCGCCCTTGTTGCGGAAAATACTTAAATTTTAATTAATACGATCCCTTTAAATAGTCGTCTCGTCACCGAAATTTAATTAAATACTTGTTTCATGGTGTTGACGTTTAATTGTATAAAAGTATTTAGAAGTTACTGTTTACATATTTAATTAATTTAAATTATATGTGTTACTATTTAAATGATTAATGATGTCTTGACCCACAACTAATAAAAACACTATAAGAAAATAAAAAAACCGGCCAAGTGCGAGTCCGACTCGCACACCGAGGGTTCCGTATGAATGGAAAGAACATTCCAAACGTAATGCATGATTTTCAAGACCTTTTTCTCTAAAACGCGTGACGGGATTAAGCTGAAATTTTTGTCAAATACGAAGGTCAGTTACGTCTTGATGCCTTGAAAAAATCACACTTCTAAGTTAACGAAATAAAAAGTTATAGCTAATTATGCACAAATTTTGTATGAAAACGTACTTTGTCGAAAACCTAAAATAATCGGGTACTTCTCGTTGACCTGGAGT
>LUGF01039001.1:131374-152196 GCA_001625245.1 Calycopis cecrops | reverse complement strand
ACGCAAGCACCTTTAGGACATGACAAACGGCAAATGTACATTTGCCTAACATTGAACAGAAACTTCGAAAAAAAAGAACTTCGTTGCAAAACTTCTAAGTAAATCTATGAGTCGAACTTGTCACATAGTGAGCGAGGTAAAACTATATTTGCGAGTCACAGAACTCGCAAATGTAACATTTTACAAATTATATTTTGATACTGTGTCACATTAATGTACTAGAGTTTAAAAGAGCTTGCAACTTATTATTCAGACATCTTTCATTGTGTGAGATAGTTGTAAGTTTATCCTATATCATATCAATAATGATATGACAATGAATTAAAAGATGAAGATACGTCAGAAGGAGGGTAAAGTTTTTCGAGCACATGTATTGAAGTATGAAGAGTATGAAGAACGATTGATAAATATATTTAAATGAAATTACAGCTACCGTTTAAAGTTTATTGTCTTTCAATTATCACGATCATCAACATTTATCCATGACCATCCTTGTTTCTACCCACCTCTCTTCACCACCCTAAGTATCAACGTCGTTCACACAACCAGAGAGGCGAATGCGCGTCACCGTCCACTCCAATCAGTATAGGTACAGCCAAGCTACCCAGGACATAATTCAGGTGTTCAAGATGTCGTGCAACGTTTAGTAAGAGGTAGTGCCACGCTGCATGCTTGCATGCAGCCGAATTGGGCCGGCACGACCGGGGAGGTACCTCTCGCTTACACGAGACCGGCGTGAAGTGACAGCTGTGCTGTCGCGTTTCGTGCGGTGTGTAAGTAGCCGGTGGCCCATGGAGATGGGAGGAGAAAGGGGGGCAGTGCATCTGTATAGTCTCTATGCAGATGTCTATGGGTGTCGGTAGTCATGAAAATGGCTACAACTGCTCGTTTGCCCCCTTATACCATAAAAAAAAAACTAGTATTTCCAGATTAAGTAATATATGGAGTGGAATCTTTTAATCTAATGAATATTAATGCAATGGAGCTGTTAAATATTCCGCCTTTATACATTTTAAGTGTTTCTTAATAAATGTTTCCTCCTCCTGTCGTCGAAATCGTTCCATATTCTATTCTCGATAAAGACGAATTCCGCTCTTATTGAACCTTGGCTTGCACAGGCCAGGTATTTTTAATTACCGGTTACGCTTAGGAGAACAAATAAATAGCATTCATTGATTTTACGAAAAACAATTCCAATACCACAAAGTCACAGATCGACGTCGAGTATTTTAATAAAAACAGAATTATAGGAATGTGTTATGGGATTATAATGAATGTAATACCAGCTTTGTGGGTATAGTATTATACCCACAGTTAGTTAGTGTAATTTTCTTTGTGAGGAATGAAATGAAAATAATTTTATTCCAAATGTAATTATGAAAATTAGTTTTTGAACATCAAAAACTACCCCTTAGAACAACAAATACTTTATGTAATACTAGATTTGTGTGAAATAGGATTATTTTTTTTCTCGCTGGAGAATGCTTTTAGGCTTGCCTCCAGGCCGGGGAGGTTTTAGAGGGTATGTAGGACTAGGGAGTCGGCAGCCGGTACCCTTAAGGGTTCTACTCTGAGGAGTTATAATCTCCTCTTTTCTAAGTTGAGGTGTAGGTACTGGAACACGCAGCACCGACGACTCGGATCTTACCGTGCGGATGATGACTTCCCCTGGTCTTCCTGCGGTGGCAGGCTTCTGAACCTATACCTAGGAGTACATTCATGCAAGCATGCAGTGTGGCACTACTTCTTATAAGAAATGTTATATTTATCTGGATTAGTGTCAAATTCCATTCATAATTGTTCAGTAGTATTTTTCCTAACGGTATAAGGAGTAAACGAGCAGTCAGAACCATTTTCATGACTAATGACGCCCGTAGACATCCATATGGAGGCTATATAGATGCTCTGCCTTCCGTAGCGTGCACTACCTCTTACAAAAGTTGAGTGAAATAACAAATATTAGTGTAAGAGGTATTGTCACGCTGCATTGTGGTGGAATTTCAACGCACGACCTCATCGCGTTCATATGATATCGCTGTAAAGTGACAGCTAGGCTGTCGCGTTTAGTGCGGTTTATGAGTAAAGGGTGGCTCATTGGACCCTCCAATGGGATAAAGGAGGGTAAGATATTTGCATAACAAACTTGCCATCGTCGCTTGTTTTCCCCCTATACTAGGGCTTCCGCCCGCAGCTTCGCCCGCGTGAATTTAGGACTTCGAAAACGGAGTTATTTTACATATAAACCTTCCTCTTGAATCACTCTATCTATTAAAAACACATCAAAATCTGTTGCGTAATTTTAAAGACCTAAGCATAGAGACACACAGACGAGGTAAAGCGACTTTCTTTTATACTATTTAGTGATAATGGTCCACGGAGGTGGGAGGAGAAAGGGGGGCAGCGCATCTGTAGTCTATGCAGATGTCTATGGGCGTCGGTAGTCATGAAAATGGCTACAACTGCTCGTTTGCCCTCCTATACCATAAAAAAAAAAAAAAAAAAAAGAAAGTAGGATTAATTTGAAACTTATATTTCCTCAGCTATAACATTAATTTTCTCGTCCATTAGAGACACACTCCGAGAGTTCTCTAATGACCGAAGTAACAAGACACAACAAAGTATTTTAAAGAAGCTCTTAACGTAATAGGACTATTGTTCTTATACTTATATCGCTGGCCTTTCCTTTTAGCGACACATGTGACCGGCAAGTACAAATTAAATTTCCTAGCACTGTCTTTCTAGAAAATGGAAGAAGTAATTATCATATTAGGGTTCTAGTAATTTGATTTTTTGCACATAATGGCCGATCACTGTGACTGGTACCTAGTAAACTAGTCGGGCAAATAACCTGGACCACACATCTGATATCACCAGACAGGATCACCAAGGCAGACATAGATGCAATTTTTAAATAGAGCAAACATAGATGCGGCGCTACGTCAATTACTGCAAAGCCAAAGACTTTCTTTAATATTTATATGTAAGTTTTTATGTATGCGCATGGTCAGCATGAATGACGTACCAGTTCTCTCCAGTAGACTAGAATTTCAGGGTCGAGCGGCCATATATTGTCACTAAAAATATTTGCAACCCTGATTTTCTAAGACCAAAAGATGAACGGAAGATTAATAAGTTATTTAACCCAACAGAAATTACCATAGAATACCTAATCGTCTTTTGACATTGGTATAAAATTAGTGTAATAATATTTTTTGTATGTTGGCTACACTGTCTCAACTACACCATACTGTGAAACTACATAATATTATCATGGTTTTGATATCGCCTGTTCGGTGATACCACAATCATTCAACGGAGTGGTAACCTTTCTTGGGATTCTGTTTCACTGCATTTTCCTGAACATTTAATAAAGTTTTATAACTTTATAGATATAAAAAAAAAATTAAAAGTATTTTGTTCTTTGTATATGCAATTGTTTTGCAGTTAGTGTCTTTTTTATGTTTTATACGTACCTACTGTTTTAAAAATGAGGTTAGATTAAATATTTGTATCTATGTAATAATGATATGTGGAACAGTGTAGTAATTTGCCTAAATAAAATTCTATTCTTTTCTATTTATTTATTGTAGCTTGTTTCATATATTTTACTGCTATACTATGTAGTCGTCTGATATGAAAATAAAATAATTCATCATTCATTGGTGACCCAGAAAGCTTAAAATTGCGCTCTCATTAATCCAGTGCTCAAAGAAAATTCCAATATCGATTGAGTTAGTTTGTTCTCGCATTATTCAGTTCATCTATCGCTGTGGTGATCAAAATGGTTTTCCCGACAACTGAATAAAAGATGAATCAATAATTTTGTCATTTAGGTAAAGTATTCTTCTGGAATGTTCCAATTGCACCAATGGGCAATGCACGCTTATTTATCTTTTTCTAGCTGCACGCTGCGCGCGTTGCTACGCAACTAACAGATAAATCAGCAAGAACTATCACAGCAATATATAAAATTCATTACAATAACAGTAGCGCCATCTGGGAAGTTTTAAATTGGTTGAGTTGTTCCGGAGCCTATCATAACAAACAAATCTTTCTTCTTTGTGGTAGTATAGATTATACATACTATTAAATAACTAACATTACTCTTTAAAGGCTTTAATCTGGTGTCTCGGATTGTGGTAAACTCATTCAAAAAGATTCAATCGATTTCTATGCAATTTTCAGGTGTTTATAAATAGCCAGAAAAATATGTTACTTATTTTACTTTTTAATCCTAACATTTACGGAACCGAAACATGCGCGGATGAAACCGCAGGAATTGTTTTATTTTATGAGATGTGAAAAATGTATTAGATGGTATGAAAATATTTCGGTTGATGAGAAGAGATTGGGTCAAACGACATTCCCGGAAGATCACCGGTTATTTGACCTGACCTCGTTACAATGTACGAGGGCCCTTACGGAGCTTGGTTTATGTACAGAAAGTAGAATGTTTTATGTTACGTGTTTCACAAATATATGGCGCATACAAATTGTTTCATCAAAGTTATTTCATATTTCGATTCATGATGTGCTATCACGTCTTACTACAGGAGGAATGAAAACGCAAAATAATATTTTCATTGTCTCTTGTACTTCAAATATTGAAAAAATACGCGGAAAAAGTTAATGAAGTCCTTTGTTCCTTGTGGGATATTCACTATTAAGCATTCGAGGCTTTTCTCAAAGAAGCTGAATGTCTATTTTCTCTTCTTGCGTTTGCCAAAAAAAGCATATATTATTTCATTTCATCGCGATAAAAATGTAATCCACTGGAATAGAATTAGTTCATAGTAGTCCTACTAATATTATAAATGCGAAACCGAACCGGTTAGGTTAACCACGACAACCGCGCGCGAGTCGTACCACCCGCCAGTGGTGAAGGGGGGGTCCGGGCCCCCCAGTCATGATAGCTCATGACCCGTGTCGGCCACTTTTTAGCTGCCGCGCGTGAGCTGCTCCCCTCCGTTAGAGGTGGGGAGAGGAGGACACCCGCTGTCCTCGGCCAAGATAATAATAGTATAACCTATTAATCGCAATAGTCCGATTTGCCTTCTCCCAGTAGCTGGGAAAGAAGGGGGGGTCTGCCCCCCCATCGACCACAAATACAGCGGCTTGAGCTAACCCCAGGGTGCTCGCCACTCATATCGATGAAGCTGCACTGGCTTTCAGCCCAAGCATAGTTCTACCTAAAAAAAAAAATGCGAAAGTTTGTAAGGATGTTTGTTACTCTTTCATACAAAAACTACTAAGCGGATTTTCATGAAACTTTACAGTAATATAGCTTTCAAATCAAAATAAAAAAGAAAGTTAATCATTTTTGAAGTTCAATATCTACGTGGGCGAGGCCGCGGGCGGAAGCTAGTTTAAGAGTAAACCTCTCTTTACGAATAAAACGAATAAAATTTGACAATTAGAGAGATTATAAAGTAGTAAAATATTCTTAAGTATTCGTCACTTTTTCCCCATTTTATTTAAGAGGGTACTTTAAAAAAAATGTTTGTGTTGTAAAGATTGTTCACTTACGTACCTACATGACGTTAAGTACAGTCAGTTACGCATACAATTTATTTTAAACTGACTTCACTGTGGACTAAGAAGCGAGAAACAAAAACTATGACAAAACCTATCTCGTGTATTATATTAAGATGCATAAACTTATAGGGACTTTGCACAGTCTTCTTGCTAAATAAAAATAGAGCGAACTTTAGAAGCAGATGAACAGCGCTGTCATAAGCTTCAAGCTCGATTTTAACATTTCGCGTGTAGAAATTCCCCGGCTTCAGTCTTTAGCTTTAGCTTTTTTAACTTTAGCTAGTACTAAAAAATAAATATTTTTATTGTAATTAAATCCTTGGATAAAAGTTTGACCGTTTTTGATTGAAGAAATGCAAATCTTCTTCTTCTTTCTGTCCTTCTAGGACATCATGGTTTCGAGAGTCCTGCAGATGGATGACGTACCTTTAAAATGATCTCCATCCCAACACTCAGGCCAGAAGTCGATGTATATTTATGGGGGGATGGTATGAAATATATTACTAAGAAATGGAATCAGCCTTTTTATTTCAGTATAATAGATAAACGAATTGGAATGAGATTTATGTTCCTATTGTTATAATTATTATCGAATGAATAATTATTAAATCTAGAATTATAAATTATTTACATAAATGAATTTAGAATTACAATTTGTTAATAATATTGAATTATATATTAAACGAAGACACGATTAAGTTGAGAGCATTTATAGGAACGTGAAGTTTGTTTGTGTTGAACAATCGTGAAGCGAACGTCGATGCGTAAGAAGATTAAGGCCCTTAAATACTTCAAGCAGAAATTTAATTTAAATTGAACTTTTAAGTTCGTTCACAAGAATTTTAAGACGATTCCAATATTAATTAGGTAAATACTATAACATGTGATGGGCTTAAACACTCATTTATATATTATGAGATGTTCCTAGAGCAAAAGACAGCACTGTCAATGTATCTGCCAGAATTTTGTTACCAGGCACATGTAAGGACTCTGACAGTTATAGATTTTAAATTTTAGAGTATTTTATTTTTAGAGAAGTATTAAAAACATAATATGATTAATTCGTTTTATACAAAATGCGAGCAGGTGAGGCAGACAGTTTATCAATGAATATATTATTTTGTATTTTTTATTCTCGCACTCGTGTGGTTTTGGAAATATGGATACAGTAAAACAATCCGAAAAAAGTCCATTTTTAGTAATTGGTATTCAGATAAAAATATGAAAACGCGGGGTAAAATATTCAACCTTTCTAGCCAGTTCAAGTGGGCACTTATCTACGCACGTCGTAAAATAGTCTGACAAAGTTGACGCCGATATCTGAAGTACCTACGTTCTTTAGAGCAACGACAATAGCCTTCTCTATATTCATAACTTCCTGTGAAAGATTTTATTATGATAATATATAAACAGTGTTTCTATCTCGAAAAACCTTGAAACAACAGAGTTTTTGTTGAAGAGGTATATATAAGAAGTATATATAGAGGTATATATATATAGACTTGTATTACGTTCAGCGAATATAGTTTGGTAATTCTGAGAAAATAATATAATATTTTGGTTGCCTGAAAATATAGGAATAACATGAATATCTCGTTTATAGATATTCAAGGAAAGAACTGTCTAGTTATGAACATAAATACAGTAACTATAAGAAAGAAAGATAGTACCTGAATATATTTTATAATGAGCCAATCCGAGATTCGACGAGGAGCCAACAGTTGTTCACTTCTGCGTCACACCCGCCGCTCTTTGCGGCAACTAAAAACTTGAAAGTTTTTATTTGCCATTTCGTGACATAAGGTGTGCTCTCTTAATGAAAATATTTGGCAGCCGGGGAGATATTATTTTCTTAAATGTAATACCAAAAATGAGAATGGGTAATTAAAAGTTTAAATTGTTTTTAAAAGTTCAAACTGTCGGCCAGCTGGCGTAGTGGTAACTATCTCGGGAAGTGGAAAATGTTGAGCCGGGGGTCGCGTACATGGATGTTTATTTATATATTTCTAAAATAAATAACTTAAATATCCTACGAAAATATCTTTATCTATATTTCTTATGTGCGTTTGTATGTCTCTGAACTCCTCATAAACGACTGTTGTGTGTGTTGAAGGGGATTTGAGATCAAATCAACCCGGCAGAGGGCGCTGCAATCTGGTTAACAATTCGGTTACATAACATTACACGTTACCATGACAATACAATATTTTCCAATAATGACAAGACAACGTATGTCGGGCAGCTAGTATTTCTTTATATTATAATTGAATAAATGTAAGCTGAGCTATTGTTCTAACAACACTCGTTTAGATTTGTGATGAACACATTATAATATGTTAAAATAAGCTGTCCGTGCCCGAATAGCTTAAATAAGGATACCATACCCATTTACCAAGAGACACTGCAAGGCCAAGTCGACTGGCCAGATACTTCTCGCCGACACGATACATAGGTAGTATCAAAGTGTTAACTTTGCTGACATTTCGAAAGGTTAGGGAGTTTACGGTGAAAAGGATGAGAGAAATATAGCGACCCATGTGTAAAGCACCTATTTATTTTTAGTAGTAAAGTCTATTAGGAACTTTACTAGCAAATAAACTACAAATTGCGGATTTTACAGGTTACAGATAGAAGTATTTCAAATAAAAGATTAGTAGTAGTAAGATTTAATTGTCGTGTAGCTACTTGACACTTTAGCGACCTGTGAATCCGCCGCAACGGTTTGTATTTTTGACATTACTTATTACATAACTAGCTTCCGCCCCAGCTTCGCCCGCGTAGATTTCGGACTTCATAAATGGAGTTATTATACATGTAAACCTTCCTCTTAAATCACTGTGTCTAATTAAAAACCTATCAAAATCTGTTGTGTTAGGTTTTTTTTATTTAATTTTGTTAGGTTCTTTATTTAATTTAATGTGTATCTCTATTTTAATTTAATGTGTAAATTTCATATCCTTTGGTTTTATATTGTATTTTCTACTATAACCACACTGTCATTTAATATTGATCATTTTATATATGGCAACATTAATTTATGCGAGGTTATAACAAAAATCTAAAAAGCAGGGCATTCGGTTTTGAACTCTGATTGTGAGCGGATATCTTGAGAACGAAGTACTGTGTACAGCAAGAAATAGTATCATATGAAGTGCCTACATACTGTTAACTGTATCACTATATTATAATAATAAAGTATATGGAAAGTTCTGGGTGTCTTTTTCTACAGTTGTGTAATTTTAAAGATATAAGCATACAGACACAAAAACAGTGGAAAGCGACTTTTTTATACTAGGTCCTAGTGATACACTCGAAATACGTGCAAAAAACCTTAAGCCTTGAAGGATATTAGGACTTCAAGAGCTTTTCTATTAACATTAACGCCTTTAGAGATATTTTAACATCATTTTTATCTAATCGAAATACGATACGCGTCCCTTGAGCTCAAAATGTTTATTTTGGGACTTTAATAAAACAAGTGTGCTTATTTGAGTTTCGTGTTTATAGCATCTTAGGGAAAAAATACTACAAAATGTTTCGTTTTGAAATGAAAGGCATTTCTACACTCTTCAGTATTTGGACTTCAGATTCATTTTATGTCAAAATTAAAAGATACCGTCGCTTATGTATATTTTCCATAATACAAGTAGCAAATAGTAATGCTTAGTACCTTCTGATGGTACGAGACCCACATAATGCACCTCTTAGTCACCGTTGATAGCCATGTAGACATGAAAATACCTCCGATTGCTCTTTTGCCCCCTTAATGATATACAAAAAAAAACTTTGTCATCACCTTGATGTTACACAGCTGCTTATTTGGAAGCAATTTTCTAAGTAGCTATTATTATAATTACATACAATAGAATTACAGATTGTGTGAATAAAAATTCGCTGATTCCGCGTTCGACTTCAAATTCGCTCAACAGATTATGCGAAAGCTTTACGACATATTCACAGCGGCTCTGTTTACATTCAATATGGGAGTATAAAATTTTACGACGCTCCCCGCCTCAGTTGGCTCTACACTTATTGTGCGGGCCGAGGGGTCGGGCTTCTTATTGCCTTCCGTTATATCAATATGAGCTCAACTGGAGTTACAATAAAATTTATGTTTTGTTTTTATCATTAAACTTCTTTGTTTCTCGGGAAATGCATTTACGCTCTGCCATTGGTACTAGTTGGGATTCGATGGTAGTGTGGAGCTCGTGGTCACTGAAAATTCACAAATCGATCGAAACAAAGTAATAAAGCTGTGACTTTGCGGCGGTGTCACGTGAGCGAATATTTAGGTAACGTTTGGTTTGCCAATTTCAGTTGCAATGTAGAAAGACACTGTATTCATAGTGTAATTCTTTATCAAGATAATATAATTCGTACCACCCGCCAGTGGTGGAGGGGGGGTCGGGCCCCCCAGTCATGATAGCTCATAGAGCTCTCCTAGCTCATGACCCGTGTCGGCCACTTGTTAGCTGCCGCGCGTGAGCAGCTCCCCTCCGTTAGAGGTGGGGAGAGGAGGACACCCGCTGTCCTCGGCTAAGATAATAATAGTATAACCTATTAATCGCAATAGTCCGGTTTGCCTTCTCCCAGTAGCTGGGAAAAAAGGGGGTGTCTGCCCCCCATCGACCACACATACAGTGGCTTGAGCTAACCCCAGGGTGCTCGCCACTCATATCGATGAAGCTGCACTGCCTTTCAGCCCAAGCATAGTTCTACCTAAAAAAAAAAATAAAAAAAAAGATAATACAGGTTGTCCAAGAAAAAGGGACAACTGTTTTAATATAGGATAGGGTACATTAGTAGCATTCAAATACAAAAAGAAATAACATAATATATTTAATAATGAAAAAGATACAGCGAAAAAACAAAATTTACTATAAAAGCGCTTCCCCTTAACGCGGCGGCTGATCCTAAACGAGCGCGCGTCAAGCAAAACGAGTTTAATGAACCGACTTGACCTCTACGCGTTTTAAGGCAAAGTCGATCAACGTTGCAGTACTGTTGCGATGCTTTAAATGTTCTTTATTTAAATATTTCATGCATATAACAAAAAATTAACAAACACGTCTAGTTTAAAATCATTTACTTTACACGTTTTATGTGTTTTTTTATGAAAAAAGTTTAATATTTTTAAAACTTTGGACCCGCATATCTCCGCAACGCTTATGATTTTTTCAAAAATTCTTTTTGCATTCGAATACTACTAATCCCCCATTGAAACAGGTGTCCCTTTTTCTTGGACACCCTGTATATTGGTCTCTAAGTCGATTAATCTTTTTCAGACCCTCTCTGAATTCATAAATCATGTCGAAATACGAAACTTGTTTGTTTTGACCTCACACTTAGCGTGCTATCCCGACCCTGTGGTAACTAATATATGAGTACTTTATGTTACATCTTGTTTTATGTCGACTTAAGTTTTGCTATAGATTGCTGATGATTATAAAGATGAATTTATTAAAATCTACATCTGCAGCTGGAAGACGCGCGTTGCTGGTGTCACATGGTCAGAAGCTCCTGGAAAACATCAGCACCTCGCTACCTTGGCCAAATCATCAGTGCACGAGCGGGAAGCTTGAAGCCTTCCGGTGCAGGGCCGTCACTCCAGAACCTTACTTCATCAGTGTCAGTTTTGCGAGCCGATGCCGATATTGCAACCTAAGTTTGCTAACTTTATCATCAATGAACTGTATTCAATGTGCTTTCTTTTACTTTCTTATCAGATTCTCACACTCACAAGGTGTGTAAAAACTAGTATTGATACAATATGTAAAAATACATGTCATGTACGGTAAATGAAATAACAGCCTATTTTTCTGCTACTTTTCTTTATAGTGGATTGGGACGGAATCAAGTTTGGTATCAGTCGGTGGTATCTGTAGGTGGATATCTGAATTCCGAACATTACACTGTCATGCATATCAATTACCAGGAAGCCAGCTATACATAATATCTACGTACTTTCAGTATTATCAGTTGTACGACATCTTGAACACCTGAATTATGTCCTGGGTAACCTGTACCTATACTGATTGGAGTGGACAGTAACGCGCATTCGCCACTGTGATTGTGTGAACGACGCCAATACTTAGGGTGGTGAAGAGAGGTGGTTAGAAGCAAGGGTTGTGATGGATATGTGTTGATAATTGTGATAAATGAAAGACAATAAATTTTAAAGGATAGCTGCCATTTCATTTAAATATATTTATCAATCGTTCTTCAATAAAGTATCATAAAATATCGTATCGTGTAATTTACTTGTTTTCCCCTCGGGGTCAAGTATCCATTTCAAAGTTTGTTCAATATTTTAATGGAAATTACACTCAAATTATTTGTATAAAACAAGAAAATACCATTACCAATATGCTTCTATTTTTTAATGTGAATTTAGCTATGACGTTGATTATATGTATATTGTATAGGCCATATTACTATAATTGTGCTTGAAGACGTAATATAGGTAACAAATACTTACCTACACTATCTACAGTAATTAGATTTTTTTCTTATAAGTTTACTTGATACCACTCGTTCACATGATGTTGCAGGAAATTGACGGCTATGCTGTCGCGTTTAGTGCGGCTTGTGGGTTTCAGGAGGCTAATAGAAATGAATAGGCCAAATATGCTATTGCGAAGAATCTAATTAGTACGTATCGGTTACAGCCGAGAGTTGAACCGGGGACCACACAACTAGTTCAACCTGCTTACCACTAGACCACTGACAGTCGTTAAGTTATGAATCACATTACATTGACACGAAATAAATTCAGTGTAATGTCAACTTTACTTTTAATGAAAATTGGGTTTCAAATGAACCATATAATTATTCTTTACCATAACAAATGTTTTACAACAATTTAATTAAGCGGGAACGGACAGCTCGTGAAAAGGAGTTGATAATAATTTACGGTTTGTGAATGAGCTTTTAATATTCTTTAGTGAAATATACTTTTATTGAGGTGGACACTTCGAATACCGCCCTTTACAGATCATATTGACCTTCATTAATTTGGTTACACTCCCTTTTTAATACACTATTAACTCTGTACAGTCAGAACTATAAATTGCAAATTTGAATACATTCAAATATTAATAATAATTAATTTGTTATGTCGAAACAACATTTATATTACATTGGACCGTACGTATTTACTAATCACGAATTCATTATGTAAAATTTCTGTATCGGCCCGCAAAGTCGCATTTTCAAAGTTTGTGAAATATTTTAATATAAATTTCTCTCAAATTATTTGTACTAAAAATTAGGTCCCATTAGTTGAAAATGCTTTTAAATGTACATTTAGAAGTATGTAGGTTATTTTAGCTCATCTGCTGAGTTTAATTTTAGCTAAGAGCCGCGTATGCGTCAACCACTTCTATTAACTGGAAAATAAGCTTGTAACGAATATGTAGCACCTAACTCATACAGACAGATAGTCCGTAGATTTTACGTATTTGTTACAATATGGTACCTAGTGTAATTTTTTGAAGTTTCATTATAGGACTTGGCGCCAAATTTTTTAAATTCCACGGTCACCATCTCGACCTTCCGAAGTCCACTATTGTGCGCGTTAGGCGCAACTTTAGTTTGGTATCAGCAGCTCCTTTCGGCATTTCCGTCCCGATACGACCTAGGGATCTTCAAAAAAAGAGCTTATTCGTCTCGGAAAGGTAGGCAACGCATTTACTAATCCTCTGGTGTTGTGGATGTCTATGGGGGTTGGTAATAATTTAAATCTGGTGCGCCAACAGTTAAAGGAAGGCCGCACATTTGTATATCGTATTAATATTATAAATACGAAAGTTTGTATGTTTGTTTGTTTGTTACTCCTTCACACAAAAACTGCTGAACCCATTTTCATGTTTGGTATACACATAGAGAGTAATTTGGGTTGACACCTAGAATAGTTTTATCTCGAAAAAATGTTGGGGGGTTTTTTATTTTTCACGGGATCTAAATTTACGCGGGTGAAACTGCGCAACGCAGCTGCTGTTATGTACGGATGTCAATGGGCGTCGATAGTCACTAAATTACTACGATTTCTCGTTTACCGTCGTATGCGATATACAAATTGTAATGGACAAACATTTCCATTTAAAAAATCAACGTTTAAAACGAGACATAAAATCAATATGTCCCTGTCCTTATTTAATGGGTACAGGCTCTTGTGTTTACTCGGGGTCCCGGATGTCAGTTCGCGGCTGGAGAGCCCCTCGACCTCACCTCACCTCTATGTAGGCCACGTTTTAATTCACATCAGCTCATTGATTTTATTTCCACTAGCTTTTAGTGAAGCGTTATGGTTTTACCGTTTTAAAAAAACAATTTTGGCTTTTTGTCTGTACTGTTTAAACTTGATCCAGAATTACTGAATTTTATAAGGGTGATTAAAATAAATGTGATGTCCTGAAAACATGAATTTTTGTTACGCTTTCAGACAAGAACCTCTAAACTGATTTGGATGGATTGATAAAGTTAGGCGGGAATATAGTTTACGAGATATTATAATTTATTACACAACAAGGTTATTTTTTCCCCTAAAAATATGAATTTAATGAATTTCTAAAAATGTCTATCTCCAAGATCTCTATCCCATATTCTATAGTCTCGTATATCCTATAGGACGGGAATTATGATTCAACGATTAATTGGATATATAATAATAATATATAATATAGGGAACCAACGTACAAAATAAAGGTAAAACAGTGAATACTGCATCAATTTTCATTTCATAGTTTTTGAGTACCTATCAATCAAAGAGTTGCAACCTACGTGTGCTTAACACGTAGGTTGTCAGATCTATACATTTATTTTGACATGTGTTGGTCCAAAATGACCCTACTAAGAAGTATTTTTTTAATAGTAGGTATGTGTAATTTATCTACAAAAAATATTTTATATTACACGTATAATTCGATAAACACGGGCGCGTAACCAATCTTAACGTCATTTCGTCAATAAATCGCCAACTTGAAGTTTGTACATAACGGTGTCAATTATCATGCGATAACGTTATCCTATCTTATTAATATTATAAATGTGAAAGTTTGTCTGTTTGTTTGTTTGTTTGTTACTCCTTCACGCAAAAACTGGAACCCATTTTCATGAAATTTGGTACACACGATAACTTGGATTAACACATAGGATAGTTTTTTACCCCTAAAAAATGTTCCTATGGGATGCCATAGGATGATTTTCCAAGGGATCGAAATTTACGAGGGTGAAACCTCGGGGCGTAGTTAGTTTTCAGATATATGCTAAATGTCTGGTTGATAAGTAAGGTTTGGTCGGCCTTTTGGGGACAATTATCTCACAGTCAAAAACAAACATGCAAACGATCTCATTCGCCACGTCATACTTCCGCGGTAACAATGATTAATGTGATTTTGAAATAAATTGTTCGTCGTCGTTAATAGCTTTGACTTCACGCCTACTTGGAACTTGACAGCTTTTCAAAATTTCTTGCGAGTTTTACCGCAACGCTTAACCCAGAAATGTATGTATTGGTTATTTCTTGAGCGCACGATGAATAATTTATAAGCGATGAATTGCGTTTGTAAAACGCTTAAGTACTCAACCGTGTTAGAAGAAGGGCGTAATTTCCGAGTGAGAGTGTGTTTAAATATTTAATGTACTCATTGAATTCTAAAAGATAAACGACTTCATGTATTTTGATGGCTTTATGTTTGAGAATTGTGTTCGATTCGTCTTATTTCATTATAAAATTAGGTAAATTGCGTACTATAAAATATAATACGCACTGTGATTTAAAATTTGAAATATAGATTATTTTGACGTCATTAAGATTTTTTGTAATTTTTCTGGAAAGGCGCGAAAAAGAGATATTAGACCATGTTAAGTATATATGACCTTTTCTGCAAATTATTTTAAAAGGGCTGTGAAATTATTATAAACCAAATTTCAGCTTAATCGGTCAGTCAGAGAAGCCAGGACATACCTACAATTTTATATATTAATAAAGATTTAGACTTTTTTCTGAGGAATAAAAATTAATAACATTTTTCAGCCGAGCGTTATAAGTACGTCGTATACGATAAGGGCAAAAACCCGTGTCGCCTGCGGCTGGGGAACGCGAGGGGCACGGGGGGTATACGCTCATGCGCAGACCGCTTGGGACATACAATTGTCACCACCCCTACATTACAAAATTAAAAAATCATTTGAAATGAAATTATTGATATTGCAGTCACTTTCCAGGTTTAAACATGATAAGACACTCATTAAAGGTACTAGAAAAAACATAATATATCTTTGCGCGACGTTTCGACTGGGTTACACCAGTCGTGGTCACGAGCCGACTGATGTGATAAGTATATATTTTGCATAATATCTTTTATAAAAATTGTATCGTGTTAAAACTCTGAAAGTAATTAGAATATGTGTAACAAATGCGAAAGTTAAATTTATTGAGTTACGCCCGTCTTTGAAAAAATGTTGTTGGAAATGTTGCTAGCTATCTATATCTGAGAGAATTGGCGCTGTAGGTACAAGCCTGTATATAGAATTTGGTTTTATCAGATATAAGAATATCTCAATAACGAGTACATTTACTTTCGCACTTCTTTAACATCCATCGTATTAGTGCTTAGTTTAGTCTTAAAAAAAAAAATATTGCGTTTGTTAATTACTGTCATCTATAGTCTAAATGGTTTTAGCAGGTAGCTCGCCAAAAAACAATTATAAGAATTTTCTACGCAGGTCAAAATGCATTTTGCCAAAACGTAATATATTATTTACACAAACCTTTACTACATAATTTTGGGTTTATTATTAAACTTAAACAAATTTCATCGGTCGACAAGACGTATTGGAATGTGATGTCACAGCAAATCATGTTAGCAGAGTACAAAACGGGTGTGCATTCTTTTTGCAAATATCATCGATGCAATCTCTGAATTGAATTTTATTTCTTTTGGATTTAATTTTATTTCTCGTTTGCCCTACTATAAACAAAAAAACAACATGATTATTAATTGTACATAAAAGGACTCTGTGCTTGAGCGTAGAACTTAAATTAAATTAATTTAAATAATTATTCTTTCATATAAAAAAAGAAACTGTTATTAAAGTCAAACAAAGAAAATGTTGAATAAAAATATAACACGCCAAATTGATTTTCAAGCAATGTTTCATCAAGAAAAATCGCTTTACCAACTGCTACTAAACTTGCGTAATAAATTATTCAAATGGTGCTCCGGAGTTTATAACTTACTGTTAAAGCGCTTTTTTGTGTAAAATCTATTGCAGTTAGTGCCCATACCTATAGGAGAGTTTTGATCAGTGATGTACAAATAAAATTTGTAAGGACGGTAATTCAGCATTCAGCTCTTCTCTTGCGCACTTTGACACGTCGATTTTTTTTATACCAGAGAAGTAGCTATGGCAGCGTTACAGATGCTTTTAAACTGTAGACGGAATTGGGTTATTGAATTATTTTTTTTTTCGCCGTTAATGGAAAGATCATATATTAGTTATATAACAAAACTATTTTTATTTTTTTTATATTCGTTATAATTAAAAAGTTATTTTTAATTAAAAATATTTTTTTTAATTCAGTACCGAAAACACGTCGACAATTCCCGAACGATACTCGAGCGTATGTGACGTCACAATGTCAATTTCTATTCATTATTACATACAACTGATACATTGTTTACATTATTTTTTAATTGATAAAATCTAGTTATTATTGTTATTCTATTGATTAATTTGCTAGAAATGTCGAATCTCAAAGCTATCGAGCTTGAAAACAGTAACACTGAGGGGCGATAGAGGGCGGGACTGGGGGAGAGAACTTCAGGGCAGTCTTGACTTTTTCCTTCTTGCTTCTTAAGTTTCTTCAGGTGGCCCGGAGGAGTAGAGAGTGCCAGTATGGGCTGAGGGCCCATCTTTTGGTCGAAAATTCTATCCCTACCATTTATTCTCTGCCCTACATAAAAACATAAGTACAACATGACATTACATAAGACAATTATCATTACATAGTTTTACCTTATTTACCTATTTTTACACAAGTGTATTGGCTGTCTCTCAGGCCCCGCAAGGGGCCTGGGGAAACTCGATCGGAGCTTTAAGCTCCCCGCGAGTGGGATCTTCCGCACCTCGTTAATACGGGGCGGTCCTTGGGGGGGATATACCCGGGGAAAATAGTCGGTCGGTTAGAAGTCGTCGCTCTGCGGAGATCGCACCTGGGCGGTCAGCCCCTACCGGGTGAGATCACCGGTTGACCCGGTGAAGGCCCAGCAGATGGTGACCAGCGACCTAGGTGTGATATGCTCTCACGCTAGGGTTAGACTGCTTCACGACCGGGCGACTGGAAGAATGGTATCATTTAAAAAGAGAGGGGGGTAGCTGCATAACAGTAATATGAAAGATGGTGACAGAGCGAGTTTGATAAAATAAACTCGCACGTCTGGGGGAAGAGGAACAAACGGCAGGATCGCCAATGTACACGGACACTACTATTATAGTAGTGTAGTGACAAGGGCGATATCCCGGCGTTGTGGGCTGAAAGGGAGCCCAATTGGAAGCGCCGAGTAGCAGCGGGGAGGTGATTAGCTCCTGTAAGAAGAGGAGGATGTTTGGAAGTGCGCGTGATAGCGCGGTAAGTAGCGGGCAACCGCTACTAACAGCAGATATACCATCGCTGAGGATGCGGCCGGCCTGGGACCACAATCCGTAGCCGGCGTGAGAAGGGCGTGGGGCGCGGCGTGGGGGCGGCTTCGCTGTATTGGTGGCTGCCGCTTGCTGCGGTTGTCGCTGCTGGCGGCGGCTGGCGGCGTGCTGGCGTCGGGCTGGTTGTGCAGCGGGAATGGCGGCCTGCACATTGGGCGCGACCGGCGCTGGGGTCGGCGGGTCGGTCTCCATAAGGTCATCCGTGTCGGCGACCGTCATAGATATTTTGGGGGCCCCCTTGGCCTACCTTTTGCGTTTCCTCCGCGGCTATACCGAGTACCTTTTTTTAAGAAATCGGTGATCATAAATATATCCACACTAGGTATATTATCAGAATTTGCTTTTATAAATCCTTTGTCACACATAATTGAATATTTTTTTTTAAGCAATTATGTTTTTAGCACTTTATTTCGAAAGTTTTTACGTAAAATACATACAGAAGCTACAGTACTCAATACTACCGTGAAAACATTTAACATTATGACGTCATAAACGTGCAACCAATCACGGCACGTTTAGAATCTCGTGATTATTTTTTAAATCTTATCAACTTATAATCACTTATTGTTAGTAAAAAAAATATTTTTTTTTATTTTTTTCATTAAGTATCACAATTATTTATAATAAAGTTTTAAATTATAATTAAAAAATCGGTAATTTTTTTTTTTGCAATAACCCAATTCTCAAACAATACCGGTGTGTAGTGCAATTCAGTCGCGTTTTCGACTTCAACTGCTTGCTCAACCATGAAAACTGCTAAATTTTAATGTTTTTTTTTTGTTATATGGGGGCAAACGAACAGTCGGAGCCATTTTAATGACTACCGACGCCCACATACACCCTCATAGAGGCTATGCAGATGAGCGGCCCTCCATTCTCATCCCACCTCCATGGGCCACCGGCTCCTTACAAACCGCACGAAACGCGACAGCACAGCCGTCACTATCCGCCGGTATCATGTAACTATACATTAAAATTAATATAATATAAAGAATAGATTAAATTTTGCATTTTTACAAGACTCAATTCAAAGTCAAGTTTTAGACTACAAGTCTCAATTCAAGATCTGATTTTGTAAAAGCGAGTGTATCGGCAGTGTAGCCTCGATTGCTAAAGAACAATTACGTAATGGTTATAAATTTCACTATTTGAAAAAGTACTGGCACAAGCGTTGAACCTGTGGCTTGCACTTCTTTCACTGGAAACTTGTCTGTTTTAACTTCATGACAAACATTTTTTTACAACGATGTAGTTCATTTCGCTATTTATCATTACCGATCCTTGTCTACAACTTTTGGATATCATCATTTAATAGCAAAGTTTTTATCTATTAGCTATTGGATGGGTTTGTTGTAAGAGAAGTATAAGTAACTTGTCTATATGTATAAAACTCAAACGTGACATAGCCATCTATCAACGCACAGCCCAAACCACTGGACGGATCAAGCTGAAATTTGGCATCCAGGTAGATGTTACGACGTAGGCATCCGCTAAGAAAGGATTTTTAGAAATTCAACCCCTAAGGGGGTGAAATAGGGTGTTGAAGTTTATATGGATTTCGCGGTGGGAACCGCGGGGCACAGCTAGTATAGTATAAGTTTACATTGTACCACCGCAAAGTAACAGATACGCAACTGTGTTTACAGGTGGACCATTGGAGGCGAGGTGGGAAGGAAGTTAGACAGGTAAGTTATTTATAAGGGAATCGACGGTGGTCATAAAACTGCGCCCACAGCTCATCTGCGTTCTTTTCTAGATTGAATAAAAGGAAACGGATTCTTTGGAGCCAGAGGATTCCGTACCAAGTGGAAGTACGAACGCCTTACTACTTCTACATTTTGGAGAAAACGACCAACACATCCTACTATAATAATAATATTATAAATGCGAAAGTTTGTATGTTTGTTTGTTTGTTACTCCACGCTAAAACTGCAGAATCAATTTTCATTAATTTATTCAAGATGCGCTGCCCTCCTTTCTCCTTCTACACCTCCATGGGCCACCGGTTACTTACACACCTCACGAAACTCGACAGCACTGCTGTCAATTTACGCCGGTCTCGTGTAAGCGAGAGGTACCTCCCCATCCGACCTCTGTGGCACAACCTCTTTCTAAATTTTTATTTCTTTTTCTAACTTTTCTAATATTGGCACACACATAGAGAGTAACTTAGATTAGCACATAGGATAGTTTTATCCCGAAAAAATGTTCCTTTGGGATGCCACGGGATGATTTTCTATTTTCCACGGGATCGAAATTTACGCGTGGGAAATCGTGGGCCACATCGCCGTGCTCTGCCTCAATAATATACATTTAGACGGTCAAAAAATAATTCAAACATAATATTTGAAAAAAGTTAAAATGATATACTAGCGCTTATATAACACATCCTTAAATTAGATTTTAATCTAGCGTAGATTGTCCCTGGTTTCTTAGAGTGAGAAATTCACCGTAGTTTAGGTAACGTTCAAAGTTTCATTGTGCCCAAAATTGTCGCTACTAAGTTTGGACTATGAATGATGTGTAATATATCAAGTTGGCACAATTAGTTTGTTACAGTTGACAGATGTGCCAACTTAATG